>APFE031404477.1:4541-16028 GCA_000404065.3 Pinus taeda | reverse complement strand
ATCCAGGAAGAGATGGAGTTCTTGAACATCTCCTCACTCGGCACAGCATACCAATACACTGTCAAAATTGAGCAAAAGTTCAAACAGAAGAAGCGAGACTTTGGATCTGCAAATCCAAAGCCCAAAGGACAATGCCAAGGCGGGGTGACCCAAGACAACCCCTCGAAGCCACAAGAAAATAACAACACCACGAAGCTGAAGAAGGACACAGGAAAGTGGCGTGAGTTCCACAAGAGTCCCACTCATAACACAAGTGAGTGTCAGACCAAGCAGTCACTCATGGCCAAGTGGAAGGCTTTTGAATCAGATGTGTGTTCCTACCCTGAGCCAAAAACCTGACAAGGGGAATGGCAAAGGGAAGTAGATCATTGATGCGGATCCCAGTGCCACTGTTGCCACCGCCATGATTCAGAAAAATGAGCCCGAAAATCCAAAGGAAGGGGGCACCTTTTCCACTCATAGATGTGGGTGAAGGGTTCGTCGCTGCAATTCATTGTCGACAGTGGCAGCCAAAAGAACCTCGTTTCAGCAGAGATCGTGAAGCGGTTGGGCTTACCAACTACACCACACCTGCAGCCGTACAGTATCGAGTGGCTTCATGAAGGACGAGATCTCAAAGTTCGCCAGTAGTGCCACCTTCCCTATAGCATCAAACCATTCACATACGAGGTATTGTGTGATGTTACACCTCTAGATGTTTGTGATGTACTATTAGGCCAGCCATACTTGTGGAGGCGACAAGCTGTGTATGAGTCAAGGCCTCGTGCTATTATTATTTATTTAAATAATTCATTATACAGGATACCAGAGGTAGCCCCACCTATTGCCACCTCTTTGATTGCTACTAAGAAAGGCAGCAAGCTCATCTCCCAGACCAGGAAATTCATCTTTCTGGTTCACTCCCAAAGTAAGGGGAAGATCGTTGCTACATCCATGACCCCTGCAAAGGGTTCCTCCATGCAACAACAACAACAAAGGGATATGGTCATGACAGAACATAAGAACAACTTCTCCTCACCCACAGGGGTACCACACAAGTTTTAGGTGGGCAGCGAAGTCTGGTTGCATCGACAGAAAGAACGCCTTACAAGAGCCCATCAAAAGCTCTGACCACGTTGACATGGTCCTTACACCATTCCTAAAGCTATGGGAAATAATGATTTGAAGCACAAAATTCCTCCATTCCTTCGTTTGCACAAATTTTTCAATGTGTATCACCCTCAACCATGCTTCTCACCATTATTGGACACATCAGAGATTGTAGAATAGCTCACCAGGGACCAAGTTTAGCAAATGTATGAACTCAACGCAATGGGGACCATTACTTCCTAAGGGGGGAGGAATGATCCAGGTGGATGTTGGTGGCCACCCACCTATCCCATTTGGACCCCCACAACTGTCTCTTTCAGTTTTTCAGTTTCCTAAATTATAGCACAATTTACTATTTTTAGCAGTTTTTTGGGTCTTGAACTTCCGGAGTCATTTTGAGGCCTTAAACGATGTTTTTTGGGAAATGTTGGGGCAACATGGGTCCATGGACGAATGTTTCCCTTCCCAAAGTGGTATTTCTTAGATAGATCTTTCTAAGGAGCTATCGTACGCGTCAAACGGAGATCGTAAGCCAAAGTTACGACCCTGGGAAATTGATGTACCAATTTACCCAAACAGGGCCCACAGTTTGGTGTTTCATCTTCCGGGGTTAGGTTTTGGGATGTGAAAGGTTTTACATTGTTTCTCAATAATAAATAGGCCTTTGAGCCTCATTGTAACATAGTTTAGAACAATTCAGAGGCATGTAGCCACCACATCTCTTCTTAGGGATAAGCTAAAATTGCCCTAGTTGGTTTATTTCCATTACTGTTTGTAAGCATATTTCAGTATTTTACATTAATGAAATGAAGGATTATTTCCGCTGCATCTCTGTGTTAATGGTTATCTCTGTAAATTGCATTCCTGTTTAAATCTGGATCATGGATCCATGGGATCGGTGGTCATAATGACGTGGCAGAGATCAAATGGAAGGCAAAAATGAATGGACCAAACCCAGGAAGGTCAATGATGCAAAGGAGGATGTCCCAACCCAACATGAAGCAAAGAGTGTCATCTTCAAGAGTGAGTTGCCGACATGATTCGATAAATTTCCAAATTTTCCCCCACCATTTTTGGTGAGTACCCCAATTATTTTTTTATCGCAAGCTTGAAGGGGATATCATATTCTTGCACTGTAAGTTCATCCTTCAGATGAATCCAACCTAGTAAGTTTAATGAGCCCTAGGAAGGAGAATCTCGTGTTCATCATGGCAATGGATCCGATGTTGTTTAATAGTTTGATGAGTCTGACAAAGGAGTAACTCGGTATCTTTTTCATTTTTAGAGAGTTTGAAAAAGACACGTAAAAGAAAACGCCACATGGTCCCTTTTCGTATGTTTGTGTCTCTCAAGATCGAAAAGGTAGAAAAGAATACTTGAGAGAACCACTTGACCATTTCAATCAAGGAGTACCTTTTTCATAAATAGTGCCTCCCAGCCTGAAAATGGGTGTTGGGTGCAAATGAGGTGTCTTTTAGAACTCTTAAATGCCTCATAATAATTATCAACTTGGGTAAGTCTTTTTGTGTACACAATATGTGCAAGTGATGTAAATCATTATATCTATAGAGAGTAATGCTTTAAAATAACTTATTGATTTCAATAGATTAAACGGATCAAATCATAACTATCAAACTTGTAACTTCAAGGAAATTAACTTATTCGAACATCAAAGCTCAGTCTTAATCAAAACCAAAATTCAATCTTAATCAAAATTTCTAACTGCAATTACATCAACTGAGTACACCGTAGTGATAACAGAGCTCTTTCAGCTGAATCTAAATTTCTGCATAAAAGTAATACACCTGATCTAATCATTAACACTCTAGCTTTCAATTAACAAGAAATGATTCTTATCTAATAATCAATCTGCGACATAAATAAATGAAACCAATGAATGGAAATAATAAGTAATGCAATGAATACACAAACTCAACACAACCGAAAGTAAATCAATCGTAAAGCTATAAAATAGAGTGATTAAACTTGTAGTAAAAGAAAGGTAAACTATAAAATAGGGAACAACAGTGAGATACACCAGTGACCGGGCCCAAACCGCTAGTGATTACTACTTGATTACTTCAGAATATCACGAATGAACAACAACGTGAATTATATACTATTCATCAAATCCAAATGTCATTACAGCACGATGTCCTTCATAATAACGCTCTGTATATTAAAACTGAAGTAAAAAGGCAAAAAGTTAAGTCCCCTATTCTATTTGTCTTTCCCCTCTTATAGTCAAAGAGGAAAGGAGATAAATGTGATTCCTCAGGATCAGGAGATCCTGAGGAATTCACAACTAAATAATATTATCAAATAGTCTTCTATCTTGTGCTGATCCTCCATATTCGCTTCTCGATTTCACTACACAAGACGCACGTTGTTTTCTTTTTTTAGCCTTTGTTGTTCAATAGTTTGAACAACAACTATTCCATTTGCCAATTTTTGCATAAAAAGCAACAAAAGTTAGTTTTGACATTCAAATCGCATCAAAAGTAGTTTCATTAACTTTCTATCGAAATCTCATCAAAACCTTATTCAATTATGTCACAAATGCATAAAAAGGGGGAAAAAGATAGTGTAATCGAGAGTAAATTTATACCTATTGCACAACCCAACATACTCCCCTGCTTACCTTGTTTCACATCCTCGTAAACATAAATAGTTATTATGTAATGCAGTTAAAGAGTAAGCAGGAAATACTTTTTCTTTATCCAACCTAAACCTGTGCTTTTGTATTAAATCTGCAAAGGCTATCCCTCCATGACCTTCAGGCAACTCATAATTAGGATGGTATCCTTTAGTATATGACTTCTAAATCGACATCCTAGCCAATATGGTCCTTCCCTTAAGATAATATTACTGTATGTGACAAAATGGCCTGCATCAGCTTTAAAATTCCTATAGCCAAACAGTTCTCTATTCCTAACACTATTAGTAGAGGCCATCCATCTCTGTTTGGATGCAAGTAAGGACCCTTCCTGTATGGATAAGAAATACGTCATTCCTGCTTGCACAATTTCTTTATGTATAGGCCCCAAAATCTTAGTTATGCCCTCCTGTGTCATGAGCCTTTTGTGTCTAACAAAAATATGCAAGGGTTGAGTAGGCTCACCCCTTACCCACAAATCTAGTACATGTTCTTTTCTTTGGAAGGTGTTATAAGCCCTAGCCCATTTGAGTTGGTTTGTTGTGAAGGAAATGAAGGCCTGGAACTGAATGTCCCCAACAAAATGGCTAGGATTATCATCCACCTCCCCTTCTAGTAAAAAATTATGCAAATAATGTTCACAGAGAATATTTTGGACTTTTATTCCATGCTCCTTACATCAATTTATGAATTCGTCCGTTGTCTTCAATTCAACTGAATTGCCAGCCTTAACAGCTTTAATTTTCAACGGTAAATATCTTTCTAATAAAAATAGAGCATAATTTGTGGCAGGAGACTTGTAAGATAAGACATCAGAGTATAAGGAGCAAATAGCATTGATCTAGCACACGACCTTATCTAGCTCGGCTTCTACTTTCCTTTGCTTTTCTTCGTCCTGCCTGAAATTAT
The DNA here is from genome assembly GCA_000404065.3 of Pinus taeda. NCBI lineage: Eukaryota > Viridiplantae > Streptophyta > Pinopsida > Pinales > Pinaceae > Pinus > Pinus taeda. The sequence continues at coordinate 11,374 of APFE031404477.1, read as the reverse complement.
CAAAAGTTTCATTCTTAGTTATGATCAATTCTCTGGATTGCTTTTGCAACTCCTGATACTTTTGCAGAGGAACTGTCTCCTTCTAACATTACGCTAAATCAAGTTGGGCTTGTGCCAACTCCTCTTCTAATTCTGAAAGAATATGATCACTGCATGATGGAGCATTATTGATTATTTCTTCTGTCTGGGTGCTTTTGTTGTGAGAGGGTAAACCCTCTGTCTTAACAGCCATATCTATCATATCTATGTGAGGGCTTGTTTGTGTGGCGATCATCTGAGTAGAAATGGATTTGGTTTGAGTTCCTTTTGCCTTACCTTCACATATTTATGTTTGTGTGGCCACAGTGGTTAAATCAGGAATAATGCTTTGAGCTTTCCTATTTGTAGTTTCTTTTAATTTCCAATGAAGCCACTTAACCGTCTTCTGAACCTTTTGGTATTTCTTCCTCAGCTTAACTTTATTCCAGTTACCCGCTTCTTTTGAGAAGCATATTTTGTAAGAACAGGTTTAACAATAGGCTTTGTATCAGAGGGTTCTTGGTGCTCGTCTTTTCTATGTTCCAATATACCGTGTCACCTGACTGATTATCCGATTCATGAATTTTTGTTGTGTCCACTTCCTCTTCCCGATGTGTAGCTTCTGGGGAAGGCAAAATTTCTGTGTGACCATAATCTTCTGAGGATTGAGTTTTGTTCAAATTGTGGTCAAGTGATCCTCCAGGTTGTATATATGCATTCAAATTTGTAAGAACCTGGGCCATCCCTTCCTCAAAGACCAGCAAGAAATTATCTTCGGGGCTCATAGGTGGTGTTTGAGAAGGCCCTGCTTCATTTTCTGGTTCATCATCATTTTGAAAAAAATGTTGTGTTTCCCCTTGTTCTGGGTCAGAATTGCATTCTTCCTCAGGTTCTGATTTAGAATTAGGTTCTTCCTCCTATCCTGGTTTAGAGTTGGGTTTCTTCTCCTGTTCAGGTTCAGATTTGGGTTCCTCCTCCTGTTCTTGTTCAGAATTAGGTTCTTCCTCTTGTTCTGCTTCAGAATTACTTTCTTCCTCTGGTTCTAGTTCAGAGTCCTGTACAGTAATTGGACTAGATGGTTTTGTCGGCCATTCGGCGCTACCATGAGGATCTACGAAAGTCCTCTAAGCTAGGTTTAGCCTCACTGAACGCCTGTGCTTATGGGGTCCTATTGTTGTATGAGCAGTTCGTTTCCTCTTTGGAACATGGTTCTACTGTTCAATTTCCATTGTTGAAGGGGTTTGGACTACAGGGCTTGTCCCTATCTCTAGCGGTGCTATAAAATTATACCAAATTAAATTTTGTTGGCAAGGCTATGACTAACAATTAGTTTTATCAAACCATGATGACTAACTACAGTCTCAGGATGTCTAGCCCGTCTTATTCTATCAGCTATGTCATGCAATAATGAATTTAAGAAAAATAGTAAATTGACAGTAAGATTCTTCTTTAAAATGGCTAAGAGTTTAAGTTATCATGGTTTTACCACATCCCGTCAACCATCATAGGTGATGTACTTCTGGATGACACTTGCCAATTAACGCCATGGTTCTCCCAGAGAGGACGGTTGAATGCCCTTGCCTTTTCTTATTAATTCCTCACCTGCGTCTCTAAAAATCTCCACTGCATCATGCAACATTATTACTTTTTAGGCCATACTGCTCCTTCTACCAACAGTGTGGAAACTTGAGCTATCACAGCCTCCAATACTATTATCCTTACAACTTTTATTGTGGAGTGCCCATCTTGTAAGTGATGTAAAAACTCGAAAGCGACTTCTTCGCTAGGGGCCTGAAGTCTGGTGAAATATGATATCCATCCTACATGCACCAGAATTTCCCTAGCTCTGTCAAAAATCTTCAACGCTAAGGGTTCTCGGTGAGCCAATTTTCCACCTGTAATGCTCAGATCTTCCAATATTCGCCCTACAATTTCAAATATTAACATAGCAGAAAAACGCAACAAAGAACAACAATTTCTTTGGTAAAAATGGAACCTCAAGTAGACGTAACAACTAAATTCCATAATGTCAAGAAAAATGTCCATGATAATTAATAATATTAATTCTCGTACTATCACATTGCCACATGTCATTTGATCATGGGATATCATAGAAATATATCAAGTTCAATAAGCGGAATAAATAAAACGCATGCAAAGGCATAATGGAAATCCTTCCCCCCCTTAAAAACAGAGGTCGCCTACGACCGAGTAGACAGGGAAAGTGTTGTTTTGATGGCAAGGCAAGGGAATGAACAGTACAACAGTAAATGAAGCAAAGTATGCATATCAATGATAGGATGGCAAGAGGTAGGTTATAATGAGAGCGGAGTGTGTAAAGATAGTTATGAATAACAGATAGGACACTTTGGATTGATGATAAGTTATGCAAAAAAGAAAAGGACAACAATATGCCAAAAAGGTATTTTTCTGATGGTATTCTAACCGAGAATGATACGATTGATCGAAAGACAATATCTCATGCATAAAGGTTCTAAACAGGGAAAAATTAAGGAAATAATTTCTCTGATAAAAGAAAGAATAAGAGGAGGGTATTATAGTGATAATTGACGATAAGATATAACTTTAATACCATAAGTAGAGCCTTTGTTGCCAGCAAGCGTCCATAGACTCGGCAAGGTTGCTTTTTCACCCATATGAGCTAGGATCCTCAATTTATAAATGGAGAGTTCCAATGTTGTTCTACAGGAGAGATCAGTGTGCTGGCGTGGTATCGAGATAACCACACTGCCATTCACTGGGATGTAGCAAAAGTGATCAGGCTGGCTCTTGATGAGACCTCCTAATCCAAGGATATTTTTGCTATCCAATGGATCATAACCCTGGTGTGGTGGCCATAATGGGAATGTGACTTTGTTATAGCCTTATGAACATGGTAGGTTGGCTTGTAATGAGACCCCCTATCCTCTATCTGAAAACAAAATTTTGTTGTTATTACACATTTTTGTGATAAATAGAGGGAGGCTCAATACTCCTTAAGAGCAGGGATGGTGGAAGAAGTTGAACATGTTAATAGAAAAAGTATACCCATAGTATTATTTGTTATATATAGAGAAGATTATAACTAGGAAGGGTGGAACCAACATGGTATTTAAGATGATCGATCAGTATCATGTACAGTAGAAAACAATGCAGTAAAGTAGTATATAAATAAATGTGTCCCTTGAAAAATAATCTATCATCAAGAAGTTGTCCTGTTAAAGATCATAATGTTAATGATATTAAATCCCTACAATAGAATCCATAAATTATTTGTCCTCATAAAAGTGGTGGACTTCATGCCATGAAAAGAGAACAAAATGACAAACAAAAGAAAAATGGGCTGAGATAAGCGAAGAGCAATTTACACAAGAAGAAAAATTTCGCTGTTCAATTGGGTTGGACCGCGACTGTTCAAAAGATTGAACAACAACTGTTCAATTAAATGAACAAAAAAACAAAGTAAGAAGAAGTGTTGTTCAATAGATTGAACAACAACTGTTCAATTAAACAAATAACAAAACCATGCAAAAAGAAAAAAAGTGTTTTCCAATAGATTGACCAACAAAACAATCGAAAAGAAAGAAAGTGTTGTTCAAAAGATTGAAACTGTTCAATAGATTGAACAGTAGCTGTTCAATAGATTGAACAACAATTGTTCAGTAGATTGAACAACAATTGTTCAATTAATTGAACACAAAAACAATGGAAAAAAGACGTGTTGTTCAATAGATTGAACAATAAAATGACGGAAAGAAATTAAGTGTTGTCCAATAGATTGAACGACAGTTGTTCACTAAATTGAACAACAACCGTTCAATTAAACGAACAACAAAACAACGCAAAAAATAAAAGAAGTGATGTTTAATAGATTGAATAGTAGTTGTTCAATTAAACGAACAACAAAACAATGCAAAAATAAAAGAAGTGTTGTTCAATAGATTGAACAACATCTGTTCAATTAAATGAACAACAAAACCACACAAAAAGAAAAAAAGTGTTGTTCAATAGATTGAACAACAAAATGACAGAAAGAAAGAAATCATTTTTCAATAGATTGAACGGCAGTTGTTCACTAAATTGAACAACAGTTGTTCAATTTATTGAACAGCAAAACAATGAAATAGAAAGAAAATGTCGTTCAATAGATTGAACAACAACTGTTCAATTAAATGAACAACAAAATGACAAAAAGCAAAAAAAGTGTTGTTCAATATATTGAACAACAACTATTCAATTAAATGAACAGCAAACGAGTAAAGAAAAGGAAAGAAGAAAGAAAATCAAATCAAATCAGCAACCATATTTACATATTTTACATAGAAGAAATAAAATTTATAAAGATGAAGCTGTCGAAGGGTTTCCTTCTACAGCTAAAACTTGCATGGTGGGGTCCTCTCGTATCTGCTAATAGAAAGATTCTTTGGTAAGTGGCTTTTGGTAGAGGCGCACCAGATGCCCATTTGCTTTAAAAGAAGAACCAAACCCATTAATGGTGACCACTGTAAGAGTACCATGATCGTGTACTTGATTTATTTCATAGGGGCCTAACCATCTAGCTTATAGTTTGCCAGGGAATTCTTGAAACCTGGAATCATAAAGAAGTGTTGAGTTGCCCTCATGAAATGTTTTTTTCTTAAACGGGTCATCATACCATTTGGTTCTTTGTTGTTGAATAATTGCCGTACATTATAGAGCCAATAGCCAATTTTCATCTAATTCGTTCATCTATTGTAACCTATTAACCTGGGCTTCAGTTAAATCCAATCCTACTTCCTGGGATGTCTTTAGTGTTTGTATATCAAATTCTATGGGAAAAATGGGTTCCTTACCAAATATCAATTGATACAGTGAGTATCTAGTAGTGTTTCTCCAAGTTGTGCGATATGCCCACAAGGCCTCTGGTAGTCGAGTAGCCCAGTATCATTGATGTGATGAGACATTCTTTGTTAGAATAGATTTGATAACTTTGTTGGTGCTCTCCACTTGCCCGTTCGCCTGCGGATGATACGAAGAAGTAATTTTGTGTGTGATGTGATGAATCTTCATTGTAGCAGTGATCTTGTGGCCCACTAATTATGGCCCCCCATCAGTAATTACTTCTCTGTGTAAGCCATACTACACAAAAATTTCGAAAAGAAAATTAATAATAGTTTCCTTTGTCTCTCTTGGTAACGCTACTGCTTCCACCCACTTAGTTGCATATTCTGTTGCAACCAATATATAAGATTTCTAGTTGGATGACGTGATTCAAATTTAAATAGGAATGCAATAAAATACAGAGATAACCATAAAGACAGATATGCAGTGGAAATAATGCTTCATTTCATTAATGTAAAATACTAAAATATGCTTACAAACATAAATGGAAATAAACTAGCTAGGCGATGGTAGCTTATCTCTGAGAAGAGATGTGGTGGCTACGTGCCTCTGAACTGTATTACAATGAGGCATGAAGGCCTATTTATTGTTTAGAAACAATGGAAAACTCTTAACATCCCAAAACCTAAACCTAGAAGATGAAACAACAAATTGTGGGCCCCGTTTGGGTAAATTGGTACATCAATTTCCTAGGGTCGTAACTTTGGCACCCAATCTCCATTTGACACATACAATAGCTTGTTAGAAAGATCTATCCGAGCATTACAACTTTGGGAAGAGAAACATTGATTGGTCAACCCATTTTGCTCCCAGTTTTCCCAAAAAACATCATTTAAGGCCTCAAAACAACTTCGGAAGTTCAGGACCATAAAAACTGCTAAAAATAGTAAATTGTGCTACAATTATGGAAACTGAAAAACTAAAAGAGACAGTCATAGGGTTCTATTGAATCCCTGAAAATCGGGTTGACAACAAGGGGGATAACCGCCCGGTTCGGACCTTGGTTGGTAGCTCCTTATCCGTTTGGTATAGCGGGTCCAACTGGGGATAATGGGACTAGTTTCCCAATCTAAGGGTGTGTGTGTGTGCAAAATCGGATGTTGCGGATCTGAAAGTTCCTATCTAAACTACTTTAATCTAACTCTATGCTATTTTAATCTAATGAAAACAGCACATCTAATCTATGCTAACCCGGGATGTAATTCTTCTATTATGCGATCTAAAGAGATTTCAAATAATAACTGGTAATAAAGATCATTCAACGATTATAAGAATGGAAATAAATTAAGATGAACCACTTTGCATAAAAAGTTAGGCAAAACAGTTGTGAATAGCATATCACATAATAAGTTATTCACATATTAAACATAAATAAATGGCTCCGCCGTACAAAAGTGCCAAATGGTAACACAAAGATTCATGTAATAAGATATAAACAACTAAAAACTGTATATTGCTTTAAGAATATAAACAGAAATGGTCAAGAGATAAAAGTACCATATATGACTGGTCCTACTCATAAGCTTCAAGCAACAATGATTTATCTCTCCTTGTTCTAATATCTACTAAGAGTACAAAAGTGCAACATCAGTAGCAGATATCAAATGCAAACATCAATAAATCTTGATCCGTTCATTCATCAAAACCTCCTCTGAGGGTGCAAAAGTGCATGTTCTGAGGACAAATTTTGACAAATTTCTGGACCCTTCTCTAAATGCATGACAAGGGTTTAAATACTGCTAACTAAATAACTTAATTACATAAATTTAGGAAACGGTTTTGGTGAGCCCCAGTATTGTAGCAATAATGCTACAACTCCTGGGGCTTCCTGTCTCTTAATTTTATCAACCCGGTAGTTCGTACAAACTTGGAAGCGGCGGTGCTATATGGACAAGTACTAGCTCTTGTCGCAGCTGTCACTTGGTCAGCTGGCA
>APFE031404476.1:0-87864 GCA_000404065.3 Pinus taeda | reverse complement strand
ATTGATTAGTTGCATTAGAATTTTTTGGACATCGTTTTGTTCGCATGAACCTCTTAACTCTCCTGTAGCTAGTTTTCATTCAAACAAAACGAATTCAGTTCTTTCATGTAGTTGCATTTAGCATTTTTCGAGAGATTACATTCGCTAAGGCCAGCAAATCGAAACTTAATTAAAAGATCAACGTAAAATTTATTCAATGAACCTAACAACGCATTGGAATCTAACGCTCATGCTTTAGAGGTCTAGGCTAGAGACGTGTTCCGGCGTCGTTAAGCTTGGTGGTTTATCGTCGAGTGGTTGGGTGATTCCTCCACGGTGAAGCGATAGGTACCAGTACGGACTGTGCTCCCACGTACCGTCGCGTATATTTTGGGAGACCCCTATAGGATTACAACCTTTTATCCTTAGGAAGCCGAGTCTGCTGCCCTACGGACCGTAATGCACTGAACACAGCATTCGGAAAGATTGACTGCAGTACGGAAAGTCCTTGGTGATCTTCTGATCGCTAAGGTGTATAAGTAGTTTTACGGTTCGTTTGGCACACCCTCTTACTTAGATTTCCAGAGTAGTCAGCTTTTGATCCTTTTCAAACTGTCAAACAGAAAAGGTGTAAGCGAACAGCTTGTCACTTCGTGCTCGAAAAACATTCGAAGGAGACTAGAGTCAACTTTTCGTCCTTTTCTCGACTCTCTAAATATGAAAAGGTCAAATTAAAATGTCTTAATAATTTATTCGACCGCGATCACATTACCCATTTAGATTTTGAGTGCGACAGTTTGGCTAGATTTTCGTCTTTTCATGGCAAACTTCCCGGGATTCATCAACCTAAGTCCCCCACCTAGCGGGGATGCTGGTCGTTTCCCTTCTACTGGAAATGCTGGTACCCTCTATATGGCAACGCTAACCCTCCCAGGGTTAACTGTCGGGTTACCCGTTTGGCTTTTTCCAAACTCTGTGGTCCCTTCTATGTCGGCTGATACTACGTCAGTCCCGCCCCCTGCTCAACACCCGGTTGAATCGCAGGTGGACCCCACCCCTTCGACACCTACTTCGACGACTCCTTCTTCGCCTGGTGGAAGTACCCAGGTCGCTCACAAGAAGAAGAAGAGGTCCCCGAGGAAAAAGTCACGCAAGGGAACGGTCCCACACACACAGAAGACTACAAACACACCTGTTGTTTCACCACGGACGACAGAAGCCGTTCTCCTTCCTACTCCTCCACCCAAAGTCAAATTTCCATGCAAGCTTTGCAAAGAACACCACCTCCTTCGGGATTGTCCTGACATTCCCAGGGTCTTGAGGATATGGGCCTGTGATCCAGCTCGTCCATCACCGTCCGCTGTCCCTCACGGCGATGATACCCTTCAGTTAGAAATTCGAGAGGTAAAGGGAAGATTAGACTCCCTTGCAAACTTTGTGAAGGCCATCACTTCCTTCACCTTTGTCCACTCCTGGACAAAGCCACCTCTACATTGGAAAGTTTTGCGAAACCTCCACCCCAACTCCCCGCTGGATATCAGTGTCTTTCTGCAGATACAGATCATCCTCCCGCTGACAACAAGATTGGTTTAACCCCCTCTCTTGTCCAGCCTCCTCTTCCTGAACCTGGCTCTAGCGAGCCTGCTCCAGATCAACCGTTGGTCGAAGAGAGTGTCGACTCGGGTCTACCACCCGTTGACCACCCTGTTCTGGAAGAGCATCATGATCATGTTCTCCTTGTCTCATCAGATTCTCCTGAGTCCGAAAGTGATCCTCTTATCCTTGTCGACTCAGAGGATCCTTCTTCGGTTCCTTTAGAACAGAGGGGCAATCATACGATTCCCCCGCCAAGTAGTTTAGCCGTTTCTTTCGACTGGAGTCACTTGACTACTTTCCGCCTTCCATCCCATGTGCCTTTCTAGATTACAGTACATGCCTCTGACACGGCAGTACCTGGCACTGTATTGGATGAAGGTGCGTCGGTCAGTCTTATGTCGTACACTACTTGGCAAGCTTTAGGTTCTCCGCAGCTCAGGCCGTTTACGCAGAATCTGTTGGCTTTCGACGGAGCAGCCTACCCATCCCTAGGAGTCCTCCCCAAGTTCCCTATTACTTTGGGAGGTAAAACCGTCTATATCAACGTGTTGGTCACCCAAGGGGCTTTAGGCTTTAGTCTTCTCCTTGGTTGCGACTATGTTTATGCTATGGGGGCCATCGTTTCTTCACTTTTCCGTGTGGTTTGCTTTCCACACGACGGAAGAATCGTGACTATCGATCAATTGTCTTTTGTTAGTCCCCCAATGCCTCCTGCGCAATTGTCGTCCCCTCCTGGTTTTTATCCACCAGTTGTCTCTGCCCCCCCGCAGGTCAACTACGTGGCTACCTATCCCATGCCTGTATCCAGCACCACCGCCGTCGTGGATAGTGTCCTGGGGGCATTGGGTCCCGACTTCCAAAATGTTGACCTTCCACCGGATGAGACACTCTTGGAAGCTACGACTTCTTGTTCATTATGATGAAGTTCGTTGCAAGGATAGTTTTTTCCTGTATCAACCTCGTTAAAAAATGAAACAGGCTTCCGAGGATAGTTTTGATCTTGTGGCAACCTCGTTAAAAAATGAAACATGATTGGTCGGAGCATAGTTCCTTGTCTTGAGTCAAGCTCGTTAAAAAATGAATCAAGGAGTCGAGGATAGTTCCTTGTCTTGTGTCAACCTCGTTAAAAAATGAAACAAGGATAGGTTATATAGGTAGATTGTAGAGAGTAGTCAACGAGGATAGTTTTGTTCCTATATCAACCTCGTTAAAAAATGAAATAGGATGTCCGGAGCATAGTTCGTTTTCTATGTCAAGCTCCTTAAAAAATGAAACTAGGATTGGGCCAAGCATAGTTCCTGATCTTGTGTCAAGCTCGTTAAAAAATGAAACAAGGGTTATGAGGATAGTTCTTTTACTGTGTCAACCTCACTAAAAAATGAAACACCTCCCTTTCCAAATCGAGTCTTTTGATTAAGATCTCGTAAAATACCAGTCGAGTCTTTCCAAGATCTCGAAAGTGAACCTTCAATTCCATCCACTTGTTGAATGTAAATGAAGCTGGGGGCATGTACCTCGCTTTGTTCATTATGCTGGGGGCATTGCGAACTTATAAAAAGCATAGTTTTTCATTTCAAGCTGTGTACAACATGAAACCGAATCAGCAGAGGTTCTCTACGGTTCAAGCTGTGTAAAAATCAACCCATAAACCGAGTCACCTTTAAGCTCTTTTCTGAACTCGTAAAATATGAAGAGATTGCCGGTATTTTTCCCTTTTTGACTCGTTAAAGAGAATAAAAATGGAGGTCTGCTTTTAGCTCTTTTCTGACCATTTAAAGAGGAAAAGATTGCCAAGTTATTCCTCTTGGCTTGTTAAACATTACTAAGGGGCGGTCGTTTTAAGTTCTTTTGTCGACCGTTAAAACATAAAAAGATTACCGGGTTTTTGTCGTTTCAAACTCATTAATGGTTACGAAACGACATGCTTTTGATCGCTTTTTTACTTTTTCAAGTCGAAATCACTATTCATGAAAAGTACTCCTCGGTCGTAATGATCGGGCGGTTCTTTCAGGTATCATTTTACACTTTTTCGAGCCCGAGAGACACAACTCTATGAAAAAGGACCTCTGGAGTTTTCTTTTCTGTGTCTTTTTCAAACTCTCTAAATATGAAAAAGACCTCGCGAAGTTTACCTATGTCGGACTCGTTAAACCCTGACGACATTGGACTCGTCATTATGACGGGATTCGAGCTTCTCCTCCCTAGGGCTCGTTAAACTTTTACTAGGTTGGATTCGACCGAAGGTCGAACTTATACCACAAGCATATGCTATCCCCATCAAACTTGTTAAAAATAATTGGGGTACTCGCCAGAAATGGTGGGGGAAAAAGAAAATTTTGGAACCGTTATTATCGTCGTGTCGGCAGTATGTCGCTCTTGAACATGACACTTCTCTGCTTTCGTGTCAGGGTGGGGATATCTGATTTTGTTTTTCACTTGCCCCCGTGGGTTTGGGTGATCCTATTTGACCTCTCATCTACTCATTGCCTCGTCATCATGACCTCTGATTTATTGACGTCAAATACTGCCAACTTCACTGTCGTGCCGCCAATATGTTCAAGAGAAGTTGACCTCTGAAAGAAACCACCTCTGTCTGATAGTTCATAAATCTCATTTCACAACATTGTCTCTTCCCGTCTTGTGTCGATGATGTGGGAAACATTATGGCCCACCTTCGACGAAGATCACTTCCTGTCGACTTCAGCTCATTATCCAGGAAAGTGACCTAGAGACTCCCTTCTGGTACCTTGGAGCCTGCATGCCTCAATGGCAGCTTCTTCGTGTTCGACGCGAGGTTTTCATCATTGACCTCCGATCTGATGACTCTACGGGTGTTCAACATCGGCTCATCCATTCACACACCGTAGAATGTACCTATAGTACCTTGAGGACCATTGTCATTACTGGTGGTACCTCTCGCGTCTGTTAACAACTTTCATTATTGGCTGGTAATCAGATGATGTTCATGCATGTTTGACTTCAGCTTACATTTTCACATGCTTGAATTCGTACTTATGTTCGGGTTGAGGTGGAGCGCAAGACCCTGGATTGTGTCTGTTGTAATCCAGGCGTGATTTTGATACATGACTCTTTCACTGGATGGCTGCGACCATACCTGAGTCTTTTCATTGATCCTAACCAGATGGCTGCGTCCATACTACGGATCTTGATCATCATGTACTTTTTATGGATGGCTGCGACCATGCCACATATAGCATGTATTTGAACTATCATACTGTATCTCTCAATGCAGATTCTCGGTGGCAGCTATATATGGTCTTGTAAAGCACTTCACCTCTCTCTCTCTCTCGAGGCTCATGCTTTAGGGGGCATCTATTACGCAGTAATTTGTCACCGTTGGTCATCGTCCCTGCTACCCTTGCTTTCGCACATTGGAGGACGCAGTTATAGACCTGTGACCAGTGACACAACTTAAAAACACTTGCATTGGATTCTCATAAGTATGAACTTCAAAATCCCTGAAGACACGTTTTGCAGATTAGCCCTAAAAAGTGCCCTTTTTCCATTAGTGCGGGTCCACAGTGTCTTACCCGCGCCAATGGCTCAGTTCCTCCAAAGAGGGCGCGCCCATGGATGCTCTGTCACAGAACAAAGCCCGCGCCACCCAAATTTGGTCATGATTTTTGGCCAACGCGCACTGAATTGTTTTTTTCTCCATTGCTCATGCAGTTCCCTGGGGAAAAATCTCATGGAAGTGGTCGAGTATCGTCTTTTTATCCATGACAACCAAGTTCAGTGGCTATTCTGGGACAATGCCAAATCTTCAGTAGGTGTCCGGATACAATGCATATTTCCTCCTTCTCCATCTATAAATGACTGTCACCCTGCATTAAACCAACTGGTTTTGCTAGAGCTAAAGTGAGTGCTGAGATTATGTTGGATTGATAGTGAGAATTGAGAGTTATAGAGGAGTTATGCTGCCAAAATATTGAGAGAGAAGAAGTCACTTTGCAAGGCGTATTTAGCTGCTAGCCCAGTCAGAGGAGGTTCAACGTCAAGTATCTTTGGTTGTAATCTTTCTCTGTTTTATTTGATTAATGAACGACTATCATTATGGTTCCACTCATGTGTCTTCTGATGATATTTGAGTTATATCTTGTCTGACCGATATATAATTGCATGTACTGGATTTTACGCTTGTGTTTGTATTGTTCTTTGCTTGTGCATGTGTCCATTTACATGGAGCGTAAGGATTGTGACCAGCCAAAGCTAAAGGACGGGAGCGGAGTTTCTTCTACAACAAATAGCATTGGATTCCAGGTAGATCATTCTGATCGATCTTTTGATTTATGAAATTAGGAACCTGCGTGTAGCGTGTGTGATTGTTGCTAGACCCGTGTTGGGCTAGTGGGATCGCCTCTGTCCGCAGAGGGGATTTACCAGTTCAACAGGAGCCATATTCAAATATTGATTATAGACTTGGGCCTTTAACGGTTCATTTCTGGCCTTTATCTCTTTGAATTTTTCTTTGATGTCTAAGGACTTGTTAGATGAAGGCCTGAAAGATGAAACCTCAACGCTTTGATGTCTCTCCAGCTCTTGTCTTTGTGAACTAGAAGGTGTACCACCTGCTGGGAATGTATGCTGACTGTCTGCACCTTCTTTCCTCAAACTCCTTGTAGTTTCTTCAAAGAATTCTTCTTCTGAATGATGATTTAGCCTGTGCCTCTTAGCACTAGGCTGGTCTGTAGGGCCACTAGCAGGGGTAGCTACTTCCCTATCTCTTTTTAAACATTTTTCCTCATTTGTAGGAGTCTGAAACGCTGGGGGATCTCCCATGTTAACTTGAGTTGGATGGGTATGTGTTTGAGCCTAGTCTTGAGATATTTGAGGATGTTTTGACATGCTTGATTGCCCTGATACTGGAGTGTTGGTTCCTTGTTCTTTTTCCTGTGATGGTTCTGCAAGTGGTGCACTTGTTTCCTGTGAGTGTCTTTGAGAAGTATCTACTGTTGAGGCACTAGTCCCTAGTGTTGGTTTCTAAGAAGTCCCAACTGGCACCTGTTCAAAAGATTCCAGGTCAAGTGTCTTTTCTAGATCTTTCATTACATTTTCTACATTGACCTAATCACTATCCATCTCTTCAAGAGTCCCTTCCCTCCATTCATCCATGTTAGCATATTGCTCAATTTCTGGGATTTTGTGATGAAAATAAGGTAATAACCAATTTTTCATTCTCCTATCACAGATGAAACTATGGGGATCATATTTCCAACCAAAGCTTTTGTTTAATCTCATGTGGTTTTCTAGAATTCCTTCTGTTGCTTTGTCTGCTTCTCTATTGTTGCAGATAAATGTGCCTAGGTGATCCTTGATTCTCAACTGTGCTTTCTTCTTGGCCTTGGTAAAGTGGATCTGATTTGAGTTTATCATTTGTTTATAATGCTCCAATGCAAACAACCTCATTGGAACATGTTTTGGTAATTTGAATGAAGGAAGCTCAAAACCATATATCCTGATCTCTGTGTGATTCTGGTACAAGTACCAGTCACTTACCTTGTACTGTTTTGATAGTTGAAGGATCCTTTTGATTTCATCACTAATCCTAGGAGGAGGATTTTCCGTCAGCATGGTGGTCACTGGGTGGACAAACTGGTCAATGCATTCATCATATGAATAAAGGCAAGCAAAATATTGGTGGAAGATAGAAGTCCAAAAAATGACTGACCTTGGATTACCCTTTGTATCAAGCTTATTGACAAAAAATGGGAACTTGTCAGATTGATAGTAGAGGATGAGGTGATATATGAATGTGGAAAACTTGAAAACCTTTTCATTTTCCAGCCTCATGAACTGGTCATGGATTTTCTTAGCAATAAATGCAGCATAATTGTACTTGACAACAGGGGGCTGACCAGGGGTAAAGATGGACATCAATACTAGGGTCAATTTATCCACAAACTCACGAGTGTTGAATCCCATGACTGTAGCTATCATATCAACTATAATTTTGCCTGTATCTATGAAAAAAGCTTACATATAAGGAGGGGGATCTTTGGGTTGATGGTTCTTATCCACAAAAGTTTGACAAAGGTGACTAAGTTCAAATTAGGATAATTTAGATGTTTTTTCAAGCAAATCTCCAAGGGAAATGGGGGTGAGGGATTTACTAGGATGAAACTAAAGCATCTCATTGATTGAGTCTACAGTAATTGTGAAGAGGACTGTTTGATTGGGAGCCATCACTACTCTGAGGTTGGGGTCATAACTTGCATGTCATTGATGGATAATGTCAGGGAAAACATGCACAGAGGGGAGAAAGTACATTGGGAGATTGGATTCCCACAGTCCTATGGCATCATAGCCATTCAAGTGATTATCTCGGCATTGGCAAAATATTTTCAGGTGGTTTTTATTAGTGGTCAGGTCTTTTATTTGAAAATCTTTATCTACCAGGGGCAGATAATCCAAATCACGGTGAGGGGTGGTGATGGGTGCAATATTTAGGGCCACGAGGGTTTCCCTTCTAGTTCTTGTGGATTCAAATAGGAACATGGGGTTTTTTAAGTGAAATTGATGAAATAGAGCATCTAGGGAACTTGAATTTCAAGTGCAGTAACTGAATTATGGTGAAATTTGGGGTTCGTTTCAATTAATTGCAGAGAAAGCAAGTATTCATAGGGTTTCTTGACAGGAAGCTGGTAAATACCTATTTTTAGTGAGGGCGATGGAATGCAGGTTCACTGGGTGTAATGGCAGACTCTGAGCGGCATCGAATGCAAGTTTTGAAGGTGGTTGGCAGTTGGGTGCACGAGATGGTTGATTTTGAAAGTTCAGGTTGCTACGTGCATGCGTTCGCAGAATAGGATGAAAAATTACTTTTGTTTTTTATACAAAGTCAAAAATTTGGCGGGTTTCGGGATTTGGACAAGTGGCATCATCGGGAGAAGGATTTGATGTTTTGTCATTAGGGGGAGGCGGTAAGTGGTTTTCATCACACCGCTAATGGAGGGGAGGCGGTATTTGGGCTAGACCAAGCGATCCCATATGATGAGTGACGCATGGAAAGGGTATTGTTCAGAAAACCACTCGCGATCGCGTGCTAACGTTCGGCCATGGAGGGTTGTGCGATATGCATGACAACTGTTGGATGTGAGGGGCATGATTGGACGGCTATCGGGGAGGTGAGGTGGCAGAAAGTTAATGAGGGTGGGCCCAACATAATTAGAGGTTTTCTAATTACATCATGAGCAGTGGGATTGGTCGTTGAGTTATTAATTAATCCTGGTGATTAATTAATCCTCACTTAATATGGCGGGGGTTGGGGTTTTTAATTAGTTACAGATTAACTAATTAATCCCAATTAAGAGTGTATTATGGTTATATTTAACCGAAGGGCGGGATATATAATAATTTGGGGTTTTTACATAGTTAGAATAATACGGGAGTGGGTAAATTTTCATAGGGGAATTACTTAATAATATAAATTAGTAGTTAATAGGATTGTGAAGTATGTGCTAAGTTTGAAATATTTTCATGTGTATATTTTACACTCAGGCTAAGTGAAATGAGGGTATTGATGGAAACTATTTTAATTTCCCTAAGTAAAATAAGATTTTACTTAGGAAAAACTTTATAAAGGGAATGAATGACTTATGAAGGGGTATGATGATTGATGAATGGGTTTAGGTACTTAAGCATTATAAATTATTGGGTTGAGGGTCCGATCCCTCCAAAAGTCAGAGAAATGCTCTGAGCCCCTCTAATTTGATAGATACCTTGGCACTTAGGGGAAATTAGTGAAAATTTAGGGGAAATGAATAGGGAAGTTAATTATTTTGACTTTTCTTGCTTGATTTGCCTTCCATGTGATACATGCCTTTGCTTTGTGATGAAAGTAAAAGATTTACACATTTAGAATTATCATTCACCACATATTATTCTGCAACCATCATCTACTTACCCTACCTACTTTAACCTAGCATTTTCACTTCTTTATTAGGGTGCACTTAGACTGGCAAACCTTTATCAAACTTTCTTTTCTTTTACATGGTAATGCCTATCTAAGTATACACTTATTACATTCAAGGGCTTAGATTAAATTGTTGAACTCCTCTTTTCACTCTACCTATCTACTTATCTTCCAAGATTAAACTGTTTGGTCAAATATTTATTCTCTATTTCTACAACATGAAATTGAAATATGAACTAGCCAAGTTTAAATTGTTTGACTATTCATAAATTGTGGCATAGGTGACAAACTACACACAATTGTTTATTATACAAAAGTAAAAAAGTAGTGGCATTTAGACTTGCACACTTTCCTGGTCTTTCTTTTTGTTGGGGTTCATTTTCTTTCATTTTTTGACCATCTTTTTATTTCTTTTCACCCTTTGATTTTTCTTTTAGGGTATACCCTCTTTACATTTTTTATTTTTTTTTAATTTTTTACGAATATGGAAAACCTTTGCAACAAGTAAATGTATGAACATATTACATAGCTAAAACAAGTCAATCATGATATATGACACCTATTGGTATAGAGGCATAACACTACAAACACATGTCATAGTCATACGTAGGGAAAGGATGAACCACCTACTACAAGCATGCAAAACACCGAGAGTAGGGAAAGGATTAACCACGTCCTACATGCATGCAAATCAACAATAGTAGGAAGGATCCTACACGTGGGGAAGGGATGAATTGTATCCCACCAACATATTAACCATAGATCATAGGGAATAAACATCCTACATGTGGGGAAAGGATGAAATACGTCCCACTGACATGTCAATAGATGCCTATAAGCATCTCTGACTGGGGTATCCACAGGAGAAGGTGAACCACTCATCCTACTCATATGCCATAGGAGAAGGTGAACCACTCATCCTATGCATATGTCATCAACAACAAGGGAAAGTGAACCACTCACCCTATGGTCGCTTATAGCTCAATAAGCACAACAAGCCCCCAGAAGTTCCCAGAGCTTAATTGTTCAATCTTGACTAACGATCCCTTCATATAGGGAATAATGCCAAGCTTCTTTCTAAAATTCAAGACTAGAACACTGGGAGCCTCATAGCTCCATCCAACAACATATAGATGTATATATAGTAGGCAACACTTAGCAATCCTCTGCTTCTTGTATATCTTGATGAAGAAAATATTTGACTGATTTTACTCCCTTTTACTCAAGGAGACCACAACCTAAGCTTGTCTTTTCAGAGTGAAAAGAATATATCTGGCGACCTGCTCATCATTAGATCCATCCACTTTGTAGATAGTTTATTAATGCACTCAATCAAGCCATGATTTTGGCAGTGCTCTTTGTCATACTGCTAGGAAGATCCAACAGACAACTCTTCAATATGTAATAAGTATTCTCTTATTCATTTTCTTCAAAGTTCGAAGGCAAATTTAAAAAACGCTTCATCCTTAGACATAAACATCAGTAATAAATGAGAGGATCCTATCATGGTCCTATCTTCTTGAGGTAAGAAATTAGGGAGACTTCAAACCTTTCTTCCAATATTTGGGCTTATGCCTTTTCTTCATACTGAAGTTCAGATTCCTGGCACAATAAAACATACCAGTGTTGCGAACATCTCGATAACATCTCGATTTTATCTTGAAATCATGATTTTTTGGCCTAGCCGATGTTTACCACTTTTTATCGATATTTTCCTAATTTTTACAATTTTTTGGTTTTCTAGACCCTTGCCGATTTTATCCCGATGCCGATGTTTGCAACATTGCAACAAACAATAGGCAGTCATAAATTGTAGCAAGATATATACCAAAATAGCAAGATCCATAAATTGTCTATGCTTCGGAAGTTATGTCACAAGGTTCGTCAAACTTTAACCTTGAGGTTCAAATTTTGGTGAACCTTAAAATTTCTTTCAGGTTCTGTGAATCTCATCGAACCTCGTAGCCATCAACCAAGTGCATAGATCAAAACTCATAACTTCGTGTCACACCTTAAGCTTGTAATTTATCCTTATAGTTTCCATGTCCGTGATAACATTTTTGATGTTTAATCATGTTGATTTCTAACTATATATTATATTATATATCTATATATATATATATATATATATATTATATATATATATATATATATAATATATATATATATATATATATATATATATATATATTATATATATATATATATATATATATATATATTATATATATATATATCTATATAGATATATAGATATAGATATAGAGATAAATATAGATATAGATATATATAATGGCGAACCTCAGTCGAACCTAATCATTACCGAACCCGAACTCAAACCCGAACCATGTGAGATTGTTCGGAAGTAGAGCATAGGAATTTGACCTTTCTAAAAAATCAACTCCCTCTCAATGAGAGGATTATTATCTGATAATGGCTTCACCCAAGGTCATGACTTCTTCTAAATATCGAGCTATCTACAATCTGCTAACGTTCCTGCCAATATTCTTAGGTTTATTAGCCACAATCATATGTAGCTTAGGAGATATAACATATCATCAGATTTAAACTATTAGAGACATCGAAGGATACTATAGCTCCATCTTAAGCCTTCATCAATCTGCCCCTCTTCTTTAATATGGGATTTTATCATAATGCAATTGTATTAGAAAGCTTTCTAATCAGAATAATTATCATCATGATCCTTATTTAACCAGGGTGAAGAAATCCTTTTATGAGATCATCTAGACAATCAGCTACTTCATGATTGCTACCAATCCATTTTATGAAGGTCCCTTTTATTCAGGCATCACAAAATATGGGCTTTCCAAGGATCCAATCATTATTCGTTATAATTATAGGGGTTGCACAAAGGGGCTGGTTCTCTCTTAACTGAAAAGAAAAGAGACTTTCAATTTTGCTCATATTGAGACCTTTATTACCAAATTTTCACTGCTTTAGGACCTACTGGAGTAGCTTGCTTCAAATTTGATTATGTCAAGGTTTCTTATGTAATCCTGATTTAGAGTCCTGGCCCTTTCTAGCATTTTTCCTAACATCATCTACCATACTCTGGAATCTATATAGTCTAGAGAGAATCCAATATGTACCAAGGATCAAATGTTCCACAAGCATAACTCTAAATTCCACCAATCTGATTGATGCCCAACTGCAGATAGTATCATAGGTTAGCAGACTAATATGCTACAACAAACCCTAGCATCGACATGCTCTGCTTCACTATACCAATTTTTCAAGTACCCTCTATGCAACCTCAGTTTTGACATATGTCAAAATCAATAGGTCAATAACTGCAACGACAATGTTGTATTCAATGTTGTCAATGAGACCCTTTGATGCTATACTTCTTGAAATAAGTATCATCCCACTTTCAAATGTTCAAATGATGAAGCCCTAGACCCTGCTGCAAGATAACTGTACATTTTCTGAACACTCTTCTCCGCAGTAATCAGCATTCACTGGCTCTGAAGGTTTCTGCATATCTAAGGCAACTTTGTTTTGCTGTCAAACCAACATATTGTCACAAACTAGAGCCTCAAATCATGCTTATATCAATTTCGATGGCTTTCAATCTCAAGAAAACATATCACTACATAGTATAAATGGTAGTAAGAAAGGGACTTGTCACAATTTAGAGCTTCAAGGGAATCTTCACAATTCAATCTCAAGAACCTCAGTTCTATGTTGATCCCTTCCACTGTGGCATTAAGCACACTCATTCCTGCAAGCAAATAAATAGTATGCATATTCTGTCTCAAACCCGTCTACCATATAAGGACCTTACACTCTTGAAGAACAAGAGAACCGATATCCTTGTGACATCAGTAATTCTAGAAATCAATCCCAAAACCTGATTTGAATGCAGCCAATGTGTACATCAAATAAGCCACAATCTTCATATTCTCTCCCCACTTTAAAGTAAAGTTGGGGTTGTTAAGCCAGCCAATTCATACACATAATGTGGGCAAACGATGTTTTGAACCCCGGTAATTATTGTGGCTACCCCCTCTCTTAAATTCTAGATGGAACCTTGATGGAGAGCTTGATCAACCAATTTCAATATCTTGTTTTTAATTGTTTTTCCATGTATTTTCACCATTCTTCATCTAGGAAAAACATTTATGCTTTGTCATGTTGATTATGTGGCTATATAAAAAAATTTCATATTAGGTTTGATTTCTTGATCTTTGTTCAATGTAGTTTATGGCTCTTCTTAATTATCCTTTTCCTCACTTAGAAGCTGAAGGATGCTTTTACAAAATTGGCATAGACATGTCCATGCCAAACATTTTTGGGTGCTCTTATGTTTTTTTCTCCTCATCTTATGGATTGGGTTCAGTTTCAGATTAAGAAGAAGCTCGTTTTTACTCGACTTATTGTTTCCTAGGTTTATATCTAAGAATTATTTGCCCATGTGTTCCTCAATGCTTTTATTCCTTTCCTCATATGTTTGTAAAATTAAAGTGGGTTGTCACCCTTTAACTTCCCTTTTGAAATTTTTGGCATCCTTCCTTGCTATCTTTTAGTTGGTGTAAGGATTTAATGCATCTCGTTTCTCCATTGTTGTGATATTTCTTGATTTTTTCCACATTCAAAATAAGGTCTACATTTCAAGGGAGTGTTCTATAGTGCACTGTCTACTTCTAAGCATGGTCAAGGAGTTTTAAATTAAGAGAAACCAGTAACCCTTCCATTTCCAGATCGATTATAGCATATTTGGCTACCCTTTTATCATTTGTAACTTCTAAACTTTCAGTAGTTTTCTTGAGGTATTGTTTGTGCTTTCAAAGAGTGACGCTTCACTAGGATCCCAAATATAAGTTTGGCAGTCTTACTGGAACATAGGCTATGAAGGTGGAGTTTTACAATGGATCAAAGCTTTCTTTCGAATATTATCTATCCTACTTAAATGATCCATCAACCTCCTCTGAATACATTATCCCCTACTGTTAAATCAAGAAAAACACTATGAAGTGCTCTCAGATTAGCTTGGTTACCTTTGTTGCTTCTTAGCTACATCCTTTGACAAAAGGACAAATAGAACCCCCAAAATAAGACATAGGGGATGTGAAAATATATAAATTTATTTATATATATGAAATAAAAAAATCTTGAAATTACAGAAAAAATAAGACATACAGACATAAGGAGCTACATCAAACACATGTTGGGACACTTTATTGATCTGTTGGGACACATTTCTTACACATAAAACATATCTGAACAGATTTTTGAAATTTTTTGGTGCCTCAACTGTTGTATGTGTAGGGGTAGTTGGGGTTGGACTGTTTGACACATGTCTGACATGCAAGCTTGCATGCCCATGAATCCAGGTGTCCAACATGTGGATTTATGGGGATTTTGATTTCTTGATATCTAACTTTGTATGGCTTTAATAAGAAGACCTTACTCACATGATTTTGCATTATGTGGTTTTTCTCTAGTTAATGATGCCATATAAGATGGTTTTGGTTTCAAAAAACTTTGGATTCTTCTACTTACTGAAAAACAATCTTATCTTTAGGTGTGGATAAAGCTTCTACTTTGACTCTTCTTGGAAACAAATTTGGTAACTCTTTATGGTCATATGAATTCTTGAGAGTAAATTTAAGTATTTCTCCCCTTCCATGCAATAGGATTTGTTGTGGTTTGTTGGGATCTAAGTATGCTCATAAGGAGCAGGGGATGGCCAAAACATAGCCTAATGCTTAATGACATATTCATGTTTACCAACTAAGCTTCAACCTTCAAGGTGCTATATCCCATTATTTCTACCTCTTGAATGTCCAGCATTAGGCCTATGAGCCTACTGAGCTACCTTATTTCTTGCAAAAGCCTCTAAGATTTTTAGGTAGCCTTGCAAATGGTTTGGATTCCCACATGGTTTGGGAAATTGTTGGCTTGCCTTTTCCATGTTTTGGTCCTTCCTTAAAAAAGAACCCCTTTGCAATACTTTTCATGTCTTTTATTTTTAATTTTTTGTAAATTAAAAATCTATTTAAGCCTTCAAGAAAAACATCATAGCAGATTATGGTTTGCCTTGGTTTTCCACTTGGGAAACCAAACCAATGAAAAAACCATAAATTTTCCAACATCCAAACATGTTGTCTTTGAAATTTCATCAAAGAAACAAAAAAACTATACTGCAAGGCCGGAAAGCTTGATCTATCAGTTAACTTAGAAATAAAAAATTGACAAAAGTAACTTAAAAAACTAAAATGATTAGCAATTTTCATTTGGATTTGAAAAAGTTTGAAGCATCCATCGTTATTGGCTCCTTTCTACTGCGAGGAGAACATCTAGGATTTTCTTTTTGGACTTATTTCAATCTAGCAAGACATGGGCAAGCAAGAGATTCAAATGCTAATTGATGTCAAAAATGTACATGTATTAAGTATAGGAAACTCTGGCATGCCTTGTATCAGGAACCCAATCAACTGTTTCCCAAATCACTTCAAAGTCTGTCAAACAATGACATCCCCTAGCTATGTCACATTAAACTTGAGTAATTTCTCCTTAATATATTTTGGAGTATTGGCTAGATACCTTTGGGCAAAGCTTGATGCTCTTTGTTGGGCTCTAGAGCTCCCTTGATCCTAAAAGTAAGCAACTCCTCATTGACTCCTGGTACATTGATGAGGCATTGGGAGAAGGTGTCAGATAAGAGATGAATTTCTTATAAAGAAAAGATTGTTGCCTGGGGAGGGTATTAAGAGAAAAAGTAAGATGAGGAGGGGCAAGTAAGGGAGAGATTGGTCTAGCAATGAGAGAATAAAGAAAAGAAGATTGCAAATGAAGATACATGGCAAGGAAATTATGTAATGTTTATCATGTGATCTAACATTAGGCACTGTATTAATGCTTTATTAATGATGCGATTTTTTAGCAGTCATATGTGGTTGTGTCATTTATTAAATATTAGGGGCTCCAATTGAGCTTCAACTCTAATTTTGAAACCCATATTTTTTATCCTTTACACTATACCAATGTTTTTTCCTTTCCTTGAATTATACATATATTGGTTAGAAAAGTTGCTTACATACATTAATAAAACTTCCCTTTCAGCCTAGGAAAAACTAGGGGATAATCATTCTCTAGATGGAATTAAGGGACAACACAATGTTTAGTTTTATATACCAGAATTCATATGGTCTACAAAAAACAGTGAAAATTAATTAGGATGATTCCATGGCTGGTTTGGAAAGATTTTTAAGGATGATTTGGGCCTTACAATACGTAAATGGATTTGGCTCACCAAGTGTCTCTATGAAAAGACAACGAATCTATGTGCACCCCTAAATAAGCATGGGATTGTCATAGAGATTTATTATTGGAACACCATTTTGGCTTATAATATTTTCTCATTGAGAAGTACAAACATGTACTTTGACAACATCATTGAGAAGAAGCTCTCTTCTAGTATTCCTTAGCGATCATATGCAAATACTTGTAGAAAGCTACTTCTCAAGTTCACTTTCACTGCAATGTTTAGTGACTGCTTTAGGTGGGAAATCAAAATGGTAGTAAACAAACTCTAAAATGGTATAGGTTAGAACTTGGCACTACCAATTTTACAATATTTGCAAGAAATTCTATTTTTGGTTGTCTTTGGCCTTAACAAAAGGTTTCAAAATGGAAAGATACTTGAAAACTTTAATTAATTTCTTGGAGCATACCTCTCTAGATGATGATAAAATGAATCTGAATCATCTCCACTATTATGATACAATGGCAATCGTAATATTTCAGTACGTACAAAACAGAATAATAACAAAAAATGCAAAACTAACAAAAAGAAGATATGTCTTGTGCTTAATTACAAGAGATCATTTGTATTTATAATACAATGAGAGGGGCTTGGTATTAAATATAGGTGGTTGGCTTGTTCACCTACTAATTAGTGACAAGTCAAATATGCACAGGATTAGACACTGTAATCTAAATAAACTTAACTATATCATGTATGTACACCAATGCCCCATCATAAGTGCATATTAGGGACATAGGGAAAATATGCTTAATCTCAAAATGGGTCCTGGCTACAAGGCCATGATAGGTACCATGTACAAAGTGTTAAAAACAAAAAAATCAGAGATGGGGAGTGAGATTACCCCCACCTTAGGGATAATTTCCTTCACCCCAAGCAAGGTATGAAGTTGAACATAATGAGACCTTGTCAAGGGTTAGCGAGGATGTCAGCAACCTGCATCTTAGTGTGTGACAATACTGCAAATCAATAATCCTACCATTAATAAACTGTTAGATGTAATGCATATGGACTTCTGTAGGTTTGGGAAGTTGATGCTCTACTAGCTTCCTAATAACATGGATAACACTTTGATTATCGCCCCATATTAGAGTAGGTTTCTCTTGCTGAAAACTAGACTTGGTCAAAATATGTTCAATCCGAATAGAATCAATGGTGACACCATCAACATCTCTATATTTTTCATCCATAGGAGGAAGGGCACTCACAGATTGCTCTTTACTAGACCAAAAACTAGGACCAGAGCCAAGATGAATGACATAGACATAGTTGGACTTGTAGTAATCAAGATTTCCAACCTAATCATAGTCAGTATAACCCACTAAATTCACATTACCATCAGAATAATATTGAATGTATATTTCTAATGAAGCTCATGTGGTTTCTTCATGGCTGGGAGACCAACCGGCTGCATAGGAGATATCTGGACAACTGCGAGTCAAGTACAAAATGCCTCCAACAAGCTGCCGATACAACATAACATCAACCAAAGGAGTAGAAACACTTGGTTGATAGCTCGACCCTTGACAGAAAAGGGTGTGGGTGTAAATATGCAATCCAATCTCTGAAATCTGCTAAAGAGATCAAAGGCACAATTGAACTATGACATGCCTATCCTAGATGCAAACTAAAAGAGTTGTTGATACCACATAGCGTTAACCAAAGGAGTGGAAAAACTTGGTTTAAAACATGACCCTTAACACAAAGGGGGTGGGTGTAGATTTGCAATCCAATATGTGAAATCTACTCAAGAGATCCAAGGTATACTTGAGTTTGCGAGATGCTTATCCTAGATGCAGACCAAGTGATCTATATCTCAAGAAAGCAATGAAGGAGCCTCAAGTCTTTCATGTTTATCTATTGATGGAGAGTGGACTTCATATGATTAATGAAGGTAGGAAAAGGCCCTACAACATACTATGCCCTACTATCCACAACAAAGGAAGAATCATAACTTGATGGAGATGACAAATTGCATGATCCATTCTAGAGGTCCTTGCTGGCAGCTTTGGGCTGAAGCCATCAGTTGTGCCAAATATGTTCAAAATTGCATGCCTCACAAAAGCTGTCTAGGGGGTGTCCCCAAAACAAGACTTGAGAGGATGGACACCCTCTATTGGCTATCCCAGAGTCTTTGCATGCAATGTTGGACCCCAACCCCCAAAGAAAAATGAAAGATAATGTACATACAGTATATGGTTTGCATATTTGTTGGCTACCCAGAATATGTTAAAGGTTGTAAATTTCTTGTTCCAGATACACATCAGTTCGTCATTAGGAGTGTTCAGTTTTATGAGCATGCCCCTTGGAATCTTGATCTTCATATGATTTTGCTTCTTTTTAGTTGACTTCTCCAGCTAATGATTGTGCTCTTGAAGAAAATTGCGATGAAATGTTTCTACCACTTTCTAAGTGGTTGAAAGTGTACATACTTGGTTTAAGTTCACTTAGGTAATACATTAAATCCTTAGTTGGTATATCTGCCAACCAAATTCTTAATTGCAGGACTCTTCCCAGTTTGCTATGAATGGAGGGTCTTGCTTTGTATTCCAAACACAACAGATTTTATAGACAGTGATAATCTTTTTCCTTAAATTGGTTTTGAGTCCCTGTTATTTTTTCCGAGTTTTGTGGCCTCCACATTTAAAACAAAGAGTGTTGACCAGGCTGATTTGTTAGCTTGATCTCCATATAGGCAAGGCAGAACAACAACAGAAGAAGCAGAACTGAAAGAAAGACTTA
Source organism: Pinus taeda (assembly GCA_000404065.3). Classification (NCBI taxonomy): domain Eukaryota; kingdom Viridiplantae; phylum Streptophyta; class Pinopsida; order Pinales; family Pinaceae; genus Pinus; species Pinus taeda. The sequence goes on along the minus strand of APFE031404476.1, from coordinate 68,326 downwards.
TGTTGTTGTTCTTCCTTGTCTGCTGATGAGTCCCATAAATGGGTAATTATATGGGCTCATTTTGCCTCCTAACATAGTTTAATCAACCATTCCCTTAGCTTATTGCATGTTTTTTTATTATATTTATGCTTATGGAGTGAGTTGGGTTGGTCATTATGCCATGGAGTCTAATATGTGTTTAATGTAGATTTTTACTCAATTTTGGAGATAAAGTCAAAGATTTAATGGACAATTGGCAGCAATAATTTGAAGTAGACAAGGGAGAGGATTTATAGGAGGGTATCCCCCTCATTTATGACTCCCCATTTCGAATTATCCATCATGCTGCTTGGAGCACAAACATCCACATCAATGCACTAGGAGGTAGTCGAGCAAGTGGAGGATAACTTTTGTTTATCTCAAGTTTTGGGAGCCAAGCCTCCCTGATTTAAAGGAAGCTGTTGGGAGATTTAGTTGTATAAGTAGAGAGGCCTAGGGCCTCATTAGGAAGTTAGTCAAATTTTCAAATTTTTGTTGCAGCTTTGCTCTGCTCAACTTCGAGCTTACTTTTGTTGACAGTTTCATGTAATCCTAATATTATTTTGATAATAAAGGTGAGATCCTTTTTGAGCTAGCACTGAGTTACCTCAGAGGACTGAAGCTCTTGGTTTAGGGCCCAATCCAAGCAACCAAGCTCCTCTTGCTTGTATTTATATGCTTAGTTTCAATTTATGAAATAGTTACTGTTAGATAAATCTCTTTCTTGGTTAAGAATAGGTTGCTTTTGGTGATTTAGAAGGTTGTTTCCATTTGAGTTTTCTCTAGCAGGTTGAACAGTAATAGAAAGAAGACACAAAAATGCCATCAAAGGAGGCTTGGCCTCCTTTCCTCCCTTTGGGACCATGAACTGAGGCCAAGACCCTCTTGTTGCCACAAAAAACACAGAGTTACCTTCTCCATAGGATTTCTAGTGTTGCAGTTTGTTAGAAGGTCAATGCTTTGCTTTAGATCTCTTTCACCATGCTCATTTCTATCTTGCAACAAGTTTCCTTCCATGCTTTCTCTCGTTGTAGCATTTCTCAGGATTTACTTTCCTAGATCAGAGTTTAGATTAGCTTGATGCAAAATTTTGGTTTTTTCATGTATCTAGCTTCCTTGCTTGCTTAACCTTAAAGTTTGATTTTCAGTTCTCTTGCAGCAAATCTATCCTCACAACAAGTTATCCAATTAGCCATCACAACCTCTCTTTGATCTAAGCCCCACATATCACCTAGAGTTCATTTCAAATCTGCCTTAGTCTTCTGCACTTTTCCATAGACTTTCCTCTCTTTCCTTGAACAAATCCAACCATCTTTCTCTCTCCTAATCATTCTTGATGGACTCTAGGCACCTTAACACATCATCCTAGCCTTCAGCTACCCTTTCCACCTGCTTTCCTACCTTCAAAACCTCCAAAAATGCTCTCGGCATCCTCTTGTAGACCTCATATAGATCCCCTGTAGCCTCTTGTAGATTTTCTTGTAGGCTTCTTTCTGAATTCCGATTGCGGGAAAAGTCTCCAGAAGGCCACCTAAGACCTCCTAAGAGCCATCCACACCATCCTACACCTCTACAAATCCCAAATTCACCCTCCATCGCCACCTAATCGCTGCCACATTCACAATCAAATAAATCACTTGCATGACAATTTCACATAAAAATACACATAAATCCAAAAATATGTTTTTCACTTGTTTACTTCTAGAAATAGCTTGAATAGGTGTTTCTTACTTCCTGAGTAGGTAATGGCATTCATTTCATGGCTTTTCATCTCTCTTTCTGCAAAAGTAGGATTAGGTCATTAAGTAGGGTTTGCTAGGTTTGCTTTACATTTTAGTCTTCGTTTCCTTTCTACAAGTAGAGTAGCCTCTATAGAGTAAGCTTTCCTTTCTTTCATCACATATAGAGCTTCTTCTGGAATCCATAGAAGTTGGCTTGAGCTCCTAGTGATCTTGTGCCATCTGACCAAGTGACAATCTGCAGTAAGAACTAGTACTTGTGCATACAACGTCGTCGCTTCCAAGTTTGTTACGAACTACCGGGTTGATAAAATTAAAGTAGGAAGCCCAGGAGTTGTAGAATTATTGCTGCAATACTAGTGCTCACCACTTTTTGGTGTCGTTGCTGGGGAAGCATCAGAGTATTTTTTGATTACTGCTTTCTTGTATTTTCTATCACAACCTTCTACTAAGTAGTTTATTTCAAAAAAAGTAGAGTAGTTGTTTCTTTCAGTTTCCACATTTCCCTGCTTTCATTTTCAATTCTACAACTTCCATTTTAGCAAAAGTAGATTAGTCATTTCCTTGCTTTCAGTTCTGAATTTCATTTGATTTCATTTCCAATTCTACAAATTTCATTTCAGCAACTTCATTTCAGCAAAAGTAGATTAGTCATTTCCTTTCTTTTAGTTCTGCACTTCATTTTCTTTCCTTTTCAGTTCTGCAATTTCATTTTCTTTCCTTTTCAGTTCTGCAATTTCATTTCAGCAAGTTCATTTCAGCAAGTTCATTTCAATTAGTTGCAATTTGTTTGTTCAATCAATTTCAGTTTTGTAGGTACAAGCAGTGAAAGAAACAAAAACCAACCAAAAATATTTCCTTTCATGCCTCATAGGAACAGAGATAATTCAGGAAAATTCTTGCCCAACAGCCCCACTACATCACATAGCCACCCTTCTCTCTTCTTCGGTGGCAGTGATCAAGAAGAACCTTTAGGTGAACAACCAGAGATATTTGAAGAACCTATAGGGGAAGAAGGAGAAGAATACATCCCTCTTGAGACAATGGCTGAAAACAAAAATGCTAGGGGGAATAGAGAAAGAGTAGAGGGTACCTTTCCCATCCGGGAAACTAATGGGGACACCAAAATGAAGAATATACGTCCCTCGGCCCTACCTCACTTCCATGGTTTGACTACAGAAGATCCTGACACCTTTTTGTTTTAGTTTTCTATTATCTGTCGAACCTATGACTATGCAGAAGATGAGAAAAAGTTGAAACTATTTCCTTCTACTCTCAAGGATGCAGCATTGCGCTGGTTCATGGGATTACTTGGTAATATCATCACAACTTGGGCTCAGATGCAGCATGCCTTCAATAACAAATACCGAGACTACTGTAGGTCAAAAGATATCAAGGAAGAAATCTTCCGAATGACCATGGGAAGTGATGAATCCTTGGAAGATTATGAAGAGAGGTTCCAGCTCAGTTACAAAAGGGCTAGGTGTACACTTGACCCTGAATCTCTAAAGTTGGTCTTGCTCAGGAGAATTTTGGAAGACCTTCTAGACACCCTCCATTCACTGGCTGGGGGAGACATCTACCAACTACCTTATGAAGACATAAAGACTGTCTTTAGAAATCATTCTAGAGTAGCAAGAAAGAGAGGTAGGGGGAGTCAACCCATAGCGAGTACCTCCTCATCCAATTCATCCATCAAAGGTGAACTTGGAAACATGCTGGAAGACTTTAAGAGTGAGATGCTATAGACTCTTGCCATGCAAATGGATTCCTTGCATATCAAAAGGAAACAAGAGGAAGTAGAGGAGGCTTTGTCCATTTTTTGTCCTAGGTGAACCAGGAGGCATCCTAGGAATGAATGCCCATTGAACTCTATAGAGGTTTGTTCAGTCTATGAAGAAGATCATTCTACAGATAAGTGCCCCTCCTTGCCCGAACTTAAAGCTGTATACCAGGGGGCCGAAGGAGCCACTGAACCACTCTATTTCATGAACCAGAGGAGATCGCATGGACCTAGGCCATACCAGCAGGGGATGCAATGGACATCCCAGGCATACTACAACCCCAACCAAGTCACTCCCATACCTTCTTGGGGCCCTCCTACTCATCCTTCCTGGTCCACTCCTCCTCCTTGGTCCTATCTGTCTCAGTATCATGCCCAATTAGCCGCTCATTCATTTCAATCCTATGCTCAACCATAACCTCAGTGGAATGAAACTCATCAGGGGTGGAGGCCCCACTACAACTCTCCTCCTGCTCTTTTGCCTCCACCACCTGCACAACCACAACCATTGCCTCCTGTTCCACCAAGGCAACCCCAAATGCCTGCCGAGCCGAACCCGAACCGGAACCCAAACAATAGACAGGCTCAGCAAGTATATAGTGGGCAACCATCATGCCCAACTTATGTTGTGGAGATTCAGGAGATTAACCTACGATCTGGGTAGGTTCTCCCAGATAGCCAGCCTCCCCCTAAGGAGGTTGAGGAAGATAAAGAGGAAAGTGAATCTAAAGCAATTCCACCCTTTCATGAGAGACTATCCAGGACAACACAGCCCACCCTAGAAGAAACTAAACTTCTGGGAGAATTGAAACAGTTATGTGTAAAGATACCACTTCTCCAAGCCATAAAGGATGTGTCTATATACAATATGATGATCAAAGAGGAGTGCTTTAGGCTTCTAAGTAGGTGCAAGAGAGATGCCCCAACCATCAATGTCATAGGACAATTATCTGACCTGATGTTGGGGTAGGTAATTTGTCTGAAATATATGGACCCTGGAAGCCTAGTAGTTGATTTCCACATCAATGGCACCATGATCCCACATACCTTGATTGATCTGGGAGCTGCCATTAATGTGATGAAAAAGGACACCATGCTCAAACTTAACTTCCAAGGCTCCTTGAGGAAGACCATGATAGTACTGCAGCTAGTAGATCGCTCCACCGTGACCCCTAAACGGATTTTGCAAGTTGTGTTGGTCTCCATTGATTCTTGGGAGTACCCTACTGATTTCCTAGTTCTCCAGCAGAAGGCAAAGCTCACTGGGTATCCTCTCATCTCAGGGAGACCCTGGTTGGCTACTGTCGATGCCTACATCAATTGTCAAGCTGGGAACATGACCATCAAGAATGAGCATATGTCCAAGAAGTTAATCCTATACCCTCCTGCCCAACCCTTGCTAGAAGATGATCTACCTCTTTGGTTGGAGGAGGAGGATGAGGATGAAGTCTATTCTGCACCACTTTGTGCATTAGAAACTGCCATGGGGGGGAAACCACAATATGAGGATGATATCATTGAAAATTTAATTTAGAGTCCACCCCCCAATACCTTGCCGTTAGAAGATATAGTGAAAGAAACCCAAAAAAATCCCTTAACTAATCTCTGTGTGGCCGACCCGACCTCTCTCCATGTTAAGAATATAGAGTTTGGCCCAGAAAGAACCTTGAAAATCAATTCATCCCTATCCACTTCACAAGAGAAGGCATTGTGCAACTTATTGAGAAAACATTTAGATGCCTTCACCTGGAGTTATAAGGAGATGAAGGGAGTGCACCCTTCAGTATGTACTCATCATATATACATTAAGGAAGATTGCAAACCAGCTAGGCAGCTTCAAAGGAGGATGAATCCAGCCCTTAAAGACATTGTTAAGGAAGAATTGCAAAAATTACTTGATGCAGGATTCATCTACCCCATCTCTGACAGTGAATGGCTCTCTCCTTTGGTGCTAGTGCCAAAGAAAAATGGTAAGTGGCAAATCTATGTCAATTATCGAGAACTGAACAAAGCCACTAAAAAGGACGATTTTCCTTTGCCTTTCATAGATCAAGTGTTAGATGGTCTGGCGGGGGAAAAAAATTTCTCCTTCCTAGATGGGTTTAGTGGGTACAATTAGATTCAAATAAGCTCGGAGGACCAAGATAAGACCATTTTCACTTGTCCTTGGGGTACCTTTGCATATCAGGTCCTTCCTTTTGGTTTGTGTAACACTCTTAGCCACTTTCCAGAGAGCGGTATTGAGTATATTTTCTGACTTGGTTCACGATGCAGTGGAAATATATATGGATGATTTTACTCCTTATGGTTCTAACTTTGCAGGAAGCTTTATCTAACCTAGGAAAAGTATTAGACAAGTGTATTCAAATGTACCTATCCCTCAATATGGAAAAATGTGAATTTTTTATGACTGAAGGGACCATGCTAGGTCATGCAATATCTCAACGAGGATTGTAGGTGGACCCCAACAAAATTGCCATCATCCAAAGGGTCCCACCTCCTCAAAAGGTGAGAGATGTCTGAAGTTTCCTAGGCCTAGCTGGATATTATAGAAGATTCATTAAAGATTTTAGTAAGTTAGCCTCTCCATTGTTTGGTCTTTTAGGAAAAGATGTCGAGTTCATATGGATTGAAAACTGTCAAGAAGCCCTAGATACCTTGAAAAGCAAACTTGTGACTGCCCCAATTTTGAGAGGCCCAAACTGGGCCCTACCTTTCCACATTTACACAGATGCCTCGAACAAAGCAATATGAGCAGCCTTAGGACAAATTGATGAAAAGTTACCTTATGCCATATAATTTATAAGCAAAAATTTGTCAAAGGCAGAGTTAAACTACACGGTGACCGAGAAGGAACTCCTAGCTGTAGTGCATTCCTTAAACAAATTCAAGCATTACATCATAGGCTATCAAACCTTTGTACACACTAATGATGCTGCAATTAGATATTTAATGAACAAACCAAATGTAAATGCTCGCATTATTAGATGGTTGCTTTTACTGCAGCAATTTGATTGACCATTGTTGATAAGCCTGGTAAAGAAAATGTTGTTGCTGACTTTTTGTCTAGATTAAATTTGCCTGTAGGTGAAGAAGGAATTGTCGATGATCAAATTCCAGATGAACACCTGTTTTATATCTCAATACTCTCTCCATGGTTTGCTGATATAGTAAATTACTTAGTTTCAACACAGTTCCCACCACACCTGTCCTCAAAAGAAAAGAGCAAGATCGTGAGGAAAAGTGCCCCTTTCACCTGGATTGGGGGCAATATCTTCAAAATTGGCCCAGATCAGATATTGAGAAGATGTGGGTGGGTGGAAGAAGTTTTTGACATTCTCCTAACCTATCATGACGGGCTTTATGGAGGCCATTTTTGCAGCAAAGAGGACTACCTTCAAAATATTGCAAGCAGGCTACTATTGGCCCACTTTTCATCAAGATGTGAGGAGATAGAATAGTCAATGTGATCGATGTCAAAGGATGGGGAAACCTACTCCAAAGGATGAGATGCCCATGCAACCTCAAGTGACCTTTGAACCATTTGAGAAGTGGGGCATGGACTTTGTGGGTCCTATCAACCCTCCTTCAAAACAGAAACAATACATCATTATGTGCACTGATTATTTGACAAGATGGGCAGAAACAAAAGAAATCAAAGCAGTAACAGAGGAAAAAGTAGCTAAGTTTTTGAGAGAAAATATATTCTATAAGTTCAGGTATCTAAGAGAAATGGTCACATACCAAGGCAATCAGTTCACTTCCAAGTTGATTGAAGACCTTCTCACACATCATAAAATCAAGCACAAGAATTCCACCCCTTACCATCCACAGGCCAATGGGCAAGTGGAAGTCACTAATAGAGCTTTAGAAGGAATTCTGACCAAGGTAGTGAGCAACAACAGAAAATATTGGGCAGATAGACTAGTTGAGGCCACTTGGGCCTGCAACACACATGGAAGACCACCACAGGGTTCACACCCTATGAACTAGTCTATGGGAAGAATGCTTTGTTGTCAATAGAATTTGAATACAATACACTAAGAATGGCAGCTCAGGTGGACCTAGACCTCATCCATGCATAGAGGGAAAGACTATTCCAGCTTAATGGATTGGATGAACAAATATTGCAGGCCCTTCTCCATACAGAGGTAGTTTAGCTTCAAAGGAAGATATGGCATGACAAAAATATCAAGGAGAAGCAATTCCAAGAGGGAGATTGGGCACTGCTCTATGACTCAAGGTTTAAAGACTTCAAAGGCAAGCTGAGGACAAGATGGATGGGACCCTACACTATGGAAAAATGCAATGACAATGGTTCAGTTTTGATAAGAACCATTGATGAGGAAGCCATCCCCATGCTTGTCAATGGACATAGGTTGAAAATTTACAAGAAGCCCCTCTCCAAGCAAGAGTTCATTGAAAATCTGAATAAGGCAGTGATGGTAGTGGAGTAGGTCTTAGCCATCACTTCACCCACTCACTGAAGAAGAAAAAAAAAAGAAAAAATAATAAGGACTCAAGTGAAAACCTCCATGAGGCGCTTGAGTCACATCATTGGGTTGAAAACCTCTGTTGAGGCGACCCAATGATGAAAAAAACAAAAAAAGAGAGAGAATAAGATCTTTGGGTGAAACCTCCCTTGGAGGCACCTAGGGCAGGCAATTAGGGTGAAAACCTCCTTAAGAGGCCCTAGTTGTCTTTCAAAAAAGAAGAAGAAGAAGAAGAAGAAAACAGAGAAAATAAGCAAACAGAGAATTGACTTGTAATGTGCACTGTAGGTTACAGGTGGACCACAAGGAGCAAGAGAAGATGCCACAGAGCCTATTTCATCTCCCCCACACTCTTCTCCATCATTTCTGACTTTTCTTCCACCCCACTGTGTTTTTTTTCCAAAAATTGTGTGTTCTATAGGAGCCTCCTATAGAAATCACGGAGAGCCAGAAATGGTTCCAAAAAGAAGTTTGAGGGGTTGGGAGGTTCCATGAAGAGCATGTAGACCCTCCTACAGCTGTCCACCCTCCTTACCATCCATCCAACACCTGCACCACATCATCATCATCATTTTCTCCCTTTCTGCCGAAAAAACACAGAAACCGGTTTTTTAGAAAGAAAAAAAAAATAAAGGGAGCAACACCTCAATTCTCACCTGTAGCTTACAAAGTTCCTCTCCATCTTCATCAGCATCTCTGGCATCATCCTCATAGCTCCCAGCAAAAAAATCAACTAAAAATTTTAAAGGGAGAAGTAGCTACAGGAGCTCCTGTAGGAATTCCTGTAGTAGCTGATCCCATTAAAATCAAGCCACAACAGCAAAAGAAGTGAAACCATGGGATTGAAGGGGACATATAAAGCTAGATCCAACCAGAGGATACCTGTACAAGACAAACCAGCAATGCATTAGGAAGTAGAGAGCATGAAGCAAAGGAGATATAGGCATTCAACAACTGAAATACAAGCATGCAGCAGCAAAAGGAACCAAAATGCCTCACAACACGTACATTCAACTCGCAGGTAAGTGACTAACCCTCTCCTCTGTTGCATCTGTGTAATTGGAAAATGTGAATAAGCAAATGATATGGTTAGGGTTGAACGAGAAAAGGTGGCCAGTTAACTGGCCACCCTCATCTAGTTGACTGTGCTCATCCGGAGATGCCTCCACACGTGTGCCTATTCAACTTAGAGAAAAATCTAAAGGACAGGTAGTGGAGGGTATGCAAACTCCTATGGAATGATGGGAAATGACTGTGGGAAAGAGCCATGATGACAAGGTAGTGGGGAGCAACAGTCCAAATATGGCAACATACATTTTTACAAGCTCACCCCATCACCAGAAATATCCCAAAGAAGAAATAAGTACTCCTCCTCGAAACTCCTTCACCACCTTTTTTTCATCCTCGTCCAGTTAGCTGCAGCAAGCTCTTTTCCACCCTCATAGCCTCGAAATCATTTTTCTCCATTGCTTTCATCCATCTTCCTGCTATCGGCATTCTACAGGAGCACTTACAAGTTCTACAGGAGCACCTACAGGCAGTTCTACAGGAGATACAGTACGTTGTTTTTAAGGAGAAAGCATAGAGTTTTTTTCTCGATTTTTGGCTTGAGGAGGTAGGTTCTGTGCATACCCACCTTGATTACCAATATGTGCAAGGAATGATACAATTTTAAGGAGGAATTGAGTCCATATAAGAAGAGAAATTACATAAAAATTCTTTGCCTGTTTTCTTAAAAAACACAGTTTTCTCTGTTTTCCTATTTCTTCAAAACTCTTGTCTCCATCTCTACCTTGGGTGTTCAAAAGGGGTATAATCACAATGATAGGGGGATTCATGAGGAAGGAGCCCACAAATTCAGCTAGGCTTCATGAACATATTGAAGTCGTAGCCATTTTCACCAGAGCAAATTGGATTCCATTTTTTGAGAAATTCCAAGGGTTTGATGAAGAAGTGGCTCAGGAGTTTGCCCTTTCTTTAGTCCCTCACTCGAGGACCCATGCCACTATTACTTTTAGAGGTCTCTCTATGGAAATCACCCCAGAATTTATTAGTATGGTTACCACCCTTCCTCTTGGATTACCTTGGAGCGAAGATGAAAAGCCAATTGGACAATCTTCCAAGAAAAACTTCTTCCAAAAAAATGAGCATCCTGTAGAAGAAAAAAATGGCATTAGAAGGACAAGCATACCTTACCCTTGGGATGAGGTTAGTTACCAGATTATCAAACATATTTCCTATGAAGGGAGGTATAGCATAGTTTATGGATACCATTTCAGACTTCTCCATGAGTTGAGATATGGCATGGACACTCCAAAACCCCAGAAACTCAGCATCCCCTATTTTCTCCTACAATCCCTCATAGACTCCAGCATTAAGTTGAAGGCAGGAGGTCTAGATCAGTTGGCTCACTATGGGTTAATTAAATTTTAGTGGAAGAAGCGCTCCATACCTTCACAATCCCCATAGCATTGGAAATCTTCTGAAACATGACAATAGAAGATGATATAAAGGCCCTCATATATGATCTCAGTCCTTCTGATAGTGAGGAGGAAGGGAAGCAAGGGGGAGAAGGGGAGTAAATTGAGGAACAAGCAAGGAAGAAGGAAGACACCAAAACAGAGAAGGAGGAAACCAAAACAGAGGAGGAAGAAACCAAAACACAACAAAAGGAAACAAAACCAGCAAAGACAGAGAAAAAGACAAAAGGAGAGGAAAAGGGGGCAGAAAAGATAGAAGTGTCTCCTGAGACCTTAGAAAGGGAGGCAGCAGCTGCTCTCGCTATCCTCAGCACCCCAGTTAAACCCAAACAAAAGAGGAAGAGGCAAACCTCAATGTATTTCAGGGCTCGGAAGAGCACCAGGATCAAACAAGGGAAACCCCAGCCTTCTTCTAAAGTACCCATTATTATTGAAGATTCACCCTCTGCTCAAGGGAAGGAATCCCCTTCTAAGTCACCTATCACTTATGAAATGGGGACTCCTAGATCTCTCACATGGAAGGAAAAATTGGAACTACAGGACTCAAGAAAAGTCATACAAGAGGCACAGACTATTCTACAGGAGACTGAAAAACTTGAAAACGGACTAGAAGGATAGACACAAGGGAAGGAGGAAGCAACAGAGACTCGAGAACCTAATCCTCAGCCTAGTTTTGGCTCTTACTACAATCTTCTTGAGGGGGGAAGAATCATTCCATAGAAATTTGCAATCCCACTTTTCTTTGAGTTGGAGAAAGAAAGAATAAGAAGCCATAGGTGGATGCAAATCACCAAATCCAAGGGAGCTGGGATATTGGCCATATGGAGAATCAAATCAAAGAAATGGGCAGAGAACTAAGTGCTGTCAGACATAGAGAGGCAATCACAAGGACTCACCTTGAAACAAAAAATGAGTTGCTAAGGAGATATCTGAAAGAAAAAGAGACACAATTGGCATGCATGGCCAGCTGGTCTATGGAGGCACTGCAGTGCAGAACACAACAAAATCATATGGATTATACCTCAAGGACCAATGGCTATAATTTCAAATAAAGACTTTGGCACAAAGAGGCACAATGCCTTTCCAAGATTATAGATAGTTTATGGACCTATGCGACCAAATTTCATCAGAAGACAAGGCATAAATAGCAGAGTTCTATTTGCATAACATGGTCCTCACTGATATGAACGTGTGGGACCCCAATGCTAGGTTAGGGGACTTGCAACTAATGGCCATGGCATCATGGATGAATCATGAGGAATCAAGGGCATCAGAGATAAGGAAGTTGATGATAAAGGAGAAAAATGAACCCTTAATGATCAGGGCTGAGCCATAAGACCCCATGGCTCTCATCAGCACAAAACAGTTGCTTGTAAATAATCCCCAAATTGCCCCTAAGTATATCAATGATCAGGCTCAGGCCATTGTACATTTTGAGGACATTGAAAGGTTACTTGGGGATGACTGTATTCATGCTTGTATGAGGAGGTGGAACACCCTACCACACAGTCTGCAGATCAGGGAGTATCACTCCCCAACAAGGATGAAAGAAGCATTAAGGAGAGTGCCACTGTACAAGTGCTCTATGCAGAATTTGAAGGTCAATTGGATTGATCTCAAATTGAGTCCCCCATTGCTGCTAGGCATGTTAGAAGGTAGAAAAGAGGAAGAAGAACAAAAATAGTGGGAAGAGGTGGACAGAAAGGCAAGATTCCATGACAAAGAAGAGGACCTCACATCAGAAGCATGGAATGTCAGAGAGGCCATCAAGGCCATCAAAGATGAGGAGATGGATTAAGTTGCTCAGAGGATGAGCAACACCTTCAGTAGGGGGGTGATCATGAGCCCCATAAATGGGTAATTATACCATCTCATTTTTCCTCCTAACATAGTTTAATCAACCATTCTCTTAGCTTATTGCATGTTTTTTTATTATATTTATGCTTATGGAGTGAGTTGGGTTGGTCATTATGCCATGGAGTCTAATATGTGTTTAATGCATATTTTTGTTCAATTTTGGAGATAAATTCAAAGATTTAATGGACAATTGGCAGCAATAATTCGAAGTAGACAAGGGAGAGGATTTATAGGAGGGTATCCCCCTCGTTTATGACTCCCCACTTCGAATTCTCCATCGTGCAGCTTGGAGCACAAACATCCACATCAATGCACTAGGAGGCAGTCGAGCAAGTGGAGGATAACTTCTGTTTATCTCAAGTTTTGGGAGCCAAGCCTCCTTGATTTTAATGAAGTTGTTGGGAGATTTAGTTTTATAAGTAGAGAGGCCTAGGGCCTCATTAGGAAGTTAGTCAAATTTTCAAATTTTTGTTGTAGCTTTGCTCTGCTCAACTTCGAGCTTACTTTTGTTGACAGTTTCATGTAATCCTATTATTATTTTGATAATAAAGATAAGATCCTTTTTGAGCTAGCACTGAGTTCCCTCAGAGGGCTAAAGCTCTTGGGTTAGGGCCCAATCCAAGTAGCCAAGCTCCTCTTGTTTTTATTTATATGTTTTGTTTCAGTTTATGAATTAGTTAATGTTAGATAAATCTCTTTCTTGGTTAAGAATAGGTTGCTTTTGGTGATTTAGAAGGTTGTTTCCATTTGAGTTTTCTATAGCAGGTTGAACAACGATAGAAAGAAGATACAAAAATGCCATCAACAGAGCCTTGGCCTCCTTTCCTCCATTTGGGACCATGAACTGAGACCAAGACCCTCTTGCTGCCACAAAAAACACAAAGTTGCCTTCTCCATAGGATTTCTAGTGTTGTAGTTTGTTAGAAGGTTAATGATTTGCTTTAGATCTCTTTCACCATGCTCATTTTTGTCTTACAAAAATTTTCCTTCCATTCTTTCTCTCATTGTAGCATTTCTCAGCATTTACTTTCCTAGATCAGTGTTTAGATTCGCTTGATGCAAAATTCTAGTTTTTTGATGTATCTAGTTTCCTTGCTTGCTTAACCTTAATGTTTGATTTTCAGTTCTCTTCCAGCAAATATCTCCTCACAACAAATTAGCCAATTAGCCATCACAACCTCTCTTTGATCTATGCCCCACAGGTTTCCCAAAGTTCATTTCAAATCTGCCTTAGTCTTCTGCACCTTTCCATAGACTTTCCTCTCTTTCCTTGAACAAATCCGACCATATTTCTCTCTCCTAATCATTCTTGATGGACCCTAGACACCTTAGCACATCATCCTAGCCTTCATCTACCCTTTCCACCTATTTTCCTACCTTCAAAACCTCCAAAACGGCTCTCAGCATCCTCCCGTAGATCCCCTATAGCCTTATGTAGATTTTCCTATACACTTCTTTTTGAAGTCCGATTGCGGGAAAAGCCTCTAGAAGGCCACCTAAGACCTCCTAAGACCCATCCACACCATCCTACACCTCTGCAAATCCCAAAGTTTTCCTCCATCACCACCTAATCGCTGCCACATTCACAATCAAATAAATCACATGCATGACAATTTCACATAAAAATACACAAAATTCCAAAAGGATGTTTTTCACTCGTTTACTTCTAGAAATAGCTTGAGCAGATATTGTTTACTTCTTGAGTAGGTAATGGCATTCATTTCATGGTTTTTCATCTCTCTTTCTGCAAAAGTAGGATTAGTTGGTTAAGTATGGTTTGCTAGGTTTGCTTTACATTTCAATCTTCTTTTCCTTTCTACAAATAGAGTAGCCTCTGTAGAGTAAGATTTCCTTTCTTTCATAGTGTATAGCGATTCTTCTAGAATCCATAGAAGTTGGCTTGAGCTCCTAGTGATCTTGCACCAGCTGATCAAGTGACAGCCTGCGGTAAAAACTAGTACTTGTGCATACATCATTGCCGCTTCCAAGTTTGTTACGAACTACCGGGTTGATAAAAGTAAAGTAGGAAGCCCAGGAGTTGTAGCATTATTGCTTCAATACTGGTGCTCACCATCTACATGGAGTTATATAATGTTAATTACAAGGAGATCACCTGTATCTATGACATAGACCGTGAGGAGCCCAAAGTTAAATATAGGTGGTTGGGTAGTTCACCTGCCAAGCTGTAATAAGTCAATTATGCACAGTGATTAGACACTGAACATCAAAGTTAACATGGATAGATCTGAGGGTATGGATACATAGTTAACATTCCATGGTTGGTTTGGAAAGGTTTTTAAGGCTGATTCAGGCCTTACAATACATAAATGGATTTGGTTTGCCAAGTGTCTCTGTGACAAGACAACAAATCTATGTGCACCCCTAAACAAGCATGGATTTTCATAGAGATTTATTTTTTGAACACCATTTTGGCTTATAATATTTTCTCATTGAGAAGTAAAAACATGTACTTTGACAACATCATTGACATGAAGCTCTCTTCTAGTATTCCTTAGCAATCATGTGCAAATACTAGTAGAAAGCTACTTCTCAAGTTGACTTTCACTACAATGTTTAGTGACTGCTTTAGGTGGCAAATCAAAATGTTATTAAACGAACTCTTCAATGGTACAGGTTAGAACTTGGCACTACCAATTTTATAATATTTGCAAACAATTATATTTTTGGTTGTCTCTGGTCTTAGCACAAGGTTTCAAAAGGATTGAAAATGGAAAGATACTTGAAAAAATTAATTAATTTCTTGGAGCATACCTCTCTAGATCATGATAAAATGAATTTGAATCATCTCCATTGTTGCGATACAATGGCAATCATAATATTTCAATCCATACAAAATAGAATAATAACAGAAAATGTAGAACTAACAGAAAGAATATATGTCTTGTGTTTAATTACAAGAAATCATTTGTATTTATAATATAGTGAAAGGGGCATGGCATTAAATATAAGTGGTTGGCTTGTTCATCTACCAATCAGTGATAAGTCAAATATGCACAGGATTAGACACTGTAATCTAAATAAATGTAACTACATGATGTATGTACACCAATGCCCCATCATAAGTGCAACTTAGGGACATAGGGAAAATATGTTAAATCTCAAAATGGGTCTTGGCTACAAGGTCATGATAGGTACCATGTACAAAGTGTTCAGAACAAAAAAAAATCAGAGAGGGGGAGTAGATTACCCCCACATTAGGGACAATTTCCTTCGCCCCAAGCAAGGTATGAAATTGAACATAATGAGACCTTGTCAAGGGTTAGTGAAGATGTCAGCAACCTACATCTCAATGTGTGACAATACTGCAAATAAATAATCCTATCATTAATCAATTGTTTGATGTAATGCATATGGAATTCTATAGGTTTGGGAAGTTGATGCTCTACTGGCTACCTGATAACATGGATAGCACTCGGATTACTGCCCCATATTGGAGTAGGTTTCTCTTGTTGAAAATGAGTGTTCCGAACATCTCGATAACATCCCGATTTTTTGACCTAGCCGATATTTGCTGATTTTTAAAGATATTTTTATGGTATCTTAATTTTGCTAACGTTTGCCAATTTCTACCGATATTTTCCCGATTTTTACCATTTTTTTGTCTTCTAGATCCTTGCCAATTTTATCCCAATGCCGACGTTCACAACATTGAAAACTAGACTTGGTCAAAATCTATTCAAACCAAATAGATTCAGTGGCATCACTATCAACACCTTGGTATTTTGCATCGATAGGAGGAAGGGCATTAAAAAATTGCTCTCAATGTTTCTCCACAACCGTTCAAATTGATCATATTTGGGGTGAACATTGATGTTGTTGGTAAAGGAAATCTATCGAGGAACATCAGATTGCATGAGTCAATTTTATGTTATTGTTTCTTTATGATGTGCTCATTATCTTCTACTCGTTTACATATAAGAGGAATCCCAACTACTGTGGGAGAAGAACTTACTCATAAAGGAGAAAGCCCTTGGAAGGGATCATCCTTCTTTAGTAGTGCATCTTTAGAACCTAGAAATATCTTATGCTTTATCTAGAAAATTTGAGAAATCCAAATATATTCTTAGGAGTCTAAGAATACTTTCAGCTAGCTTGGTTCCTAATGCTCCAGAGATTTCATTTCCTCTGCTGAGCCTTGAAACAACTTTATATCATCTAGGGAGGCATACGGAAGCAGATGATTTAGCTCAGGAAGACTTGAGGATATGTGAAGCATCCTTTGATAAACAAAGTCCTGCAGTTGGTGAGTTGTGTTTTCTTCTTGGTAATTGACATATGTCTTTTCAATTCTATGTCATGAGATCCACACACTGGGTTACAAAGTCCTTTTTTTGTTTGATTCTAAGCTTATTTCTTAAAACTTCTTTTCTTTACAGGAGAGGCTTGTGATTGTTTAGCTTTGATACAACATACTCTAGGTAAGGATGATGAAGTCGATCCCCTCATGTGGAGGGTCTTACAAATCCAAGAAAAGGAGTTTGGCTATGACAATCCAGAAGTGAAGTCTACATTAGAAATGCTTATTGTCTTTCTTGGCAACTTAGAAAAAAAAGGGAGAAATCACTTCTTCGTCGAAGATTAATGAAGCTGCAAACAAAATACAAAGATTGATTTTCAATCTGGGCATCATTATAATCATGTTTGTTTTACCTATTAATAAAAGTATGTACCTTTTTTAGTTGTTAATAGAAATATTACCTGTTTTCTTTGATGTCTTGAATTGTTAATAGAAATATGTACTTTTTACCTGAATTGAACATTCCTTTGAGATTGGTGGTTTTTCTCCATGAGTAAAATCTACAATAAATTTTTTTATTGTGTAAGCTTAAAATATCTGACTTGCATCGTGTTTTTCCTTGGAGAACTCTTCTTTCTACTTATCAAAACAAGTGAAACATTACACAATATAACTTCATAAATTCACTTGATAAGGCTTTGCAAGTTCAACGAATTCTTTATAATTTGACTTCCATAAGATATGCACAATGGAACTAATAAATATGAGTTTTTTTGGATCATTGAATTATGCAAATTCCCAAGGATTGTATATACTTTTTATAATACAAGAAGACCAACATTGGGTGTGGCCACCCTATCCAATTTGGTTGGCTAAAAAGTAAGGATGTTTGGGCACAGGTCATAGTTACAACAATAACTGGAACGACATAGGGTGGAGGTCAATGTTGTTGGCATTGTGGTGTTGGTGTTGTGGAGGCAGCCTCTATGAAACAATTCCTCAATGGTAAGAGATCAGATTGTAATAATTTCCTTGTTTTGTTTGTTGTAAGAGATCTAATAGTAATGCAGTGGGTGTATAGGATTCATGGTGAACCAATTGTGGCTAGCCGCTACTGAGCTAGAAGCCTAGAAATAGTGTTTCAATTGTTATTCTTTTATCAGTGCAGGGAATAGTTCTATAATTATCATTATTATTTTTAATTACTTAAATAGGTAAGGAGAAAGATATGCTCAGATATTGAGTCTTTGATCACGGGAGAAGACACTAGTAAGGCCATAATAATATGGTATGACAAGGATAAGGCTATGCCAACTTTCGGGGTCTACATAGCATATAAAGCTAGTGCCTTCTAGAGGTCCATATCAAAAACTGTATCAGAGTGCAGGAATACATCAAACCTTTGGGAAACTTTTTATTTCAATCATGTTTATGTGTTTGGATCTGTATCCATTTATATTGTATTCTCAAGGAATCTTTGTATTCCAATCATGTTCCATTTATATCGTGTTCTCAAATTTACTCTGGAATAATTGTTTTTCAAGTTGCAAATTTTTAAACATTTAAGGATGTCAATCATGTTTCTAATTTTTTTTTTTGGCCAAATTTTCCCTAACTTGTGTTCAACAATTACTCTGTTGATATGGGTGGTTGTGGGAAATTGTTGCTTGATTTGGAAGTTATTGTTTTGGGAAGTATATCTAACATATTTAGATCAGCCACAAACCTTGGCTAAGTAAGGATTGTTTAAATAACCTTCTAGCTTGGTTCCTTTTTGTTCCATCTAAGCTTGGCAAAGTGCCATGAATTTACATTGAACAATGTAAGAATCTAGTCTTTTCCATAAACAATCAATCCAGCTCTTTAATTTTGAAAATTACCTACCAGTTTTGGACATATTCTTTGAAATTTGTATGCTAAGGGTGTTGGATTTAGGTAAGTGATGCAAAATGCACACCTACAGTTCTATTGTTCACCTATTAGACCAGTGAAAATTATAGGAAAACATGAAAGGATTGGACATGACTGTTCCAACAATACTCTTATTGGCCCTTAATACATATATTCATAACACATACTTACAATATTATTGTTCACCTATTCTTCTAGTGCATATTGTAGGAAAATTGTTAAATGTTGGACTTCGTTGTCTCAAGTTCACACACCAGCACTAAAGATGCAACGTATTGCGTGCATCCTTAGATATGTTTGAGATTGCAAGCTAACTGTTTAAATAAATGCATGTATAAAACTTTTATATTAGCAAAATAACCATCAATATTTTTTTCTAGCATTTTGGGTTGAATTCACAATAGTATGCTAAAAAGTGTTATTTCAATGTCTAGAAATTAGGATATATACATGTGAGATATATACTCTACATCTTTGGGTTATCTCCTTTTCAAATCTGAGCTTTTTTAGGCTACATGTTAGTTGTTTGAACTTTGAACTTTGAAGAAATTCCTGAATGGACATCGTAAGGCAGTGGTACCATAAATTGTGTTATTTCAAAGATTTGACTTCCATATTTTCACAAAATACAATGTCCTCAATAAATACTTATATGTATAGATACTTATGTTTAGGATTATATATGTGTTGGAGTGGTTCTTTTATGCTTTACTATAATCCTGGTGTTGACAAGCTTTAGTTGATTTTTTTCATCAATTGTTCATAGAATATGCAAAAGATTTCATTTTCAAAATGTGACAAAAATTACATTTCTCCTAATTTATTTTTTTATTGTTCATGACAAGATAATCATGTTGCATGAATGAGGTATCCTATAGTCTATTTCAATTTGTGGATATCTTTTTTCCTCCCATTTTTTTAGAAGGATGTAGATTTCATTTTGATGTTGATGGTTTTTGCATGTATCTTATCTAACCCTAAATGTTGGTAATGGAGCAGAGCTTGAGAAGTAGTCATGGAAACAAACTATCAGAGGTTAATGTTACAATACCACTTCCACCAGGTATCAGAAAAAGTTTAATGGTCTGTGACATAAAGAAGAGCTATTTAACGACAAGGTTGAAAGGGAAACCTCATGTCTTAGTTCTAAATCATTTATTTGCATTTCTTAGTTGTAAGTCATCTATTTGATTTTGAGCTTTATCAGATCAATTATTTCACTAATCCAATATGCATGGCTTGTATTTCTCACTCGATGTTAGTTACTTGACATGGTTGATATAACATTCAATTCTAGGCCACTTTTATTTTAAGTTAGAGATTTTATTGATTAAAAATATGTTCATATTTTGATTGGTGACTTGGAGCTTGATTTAAAAAAGTTTTGTAAATTCCACGCGGATGTTATTTTTTCAGGGTGAGTTTTTTGCACCAATAAGGTCAGATGTGTCCTAGAACACATGTATACAACAAGAATATATTTGGCCCTTGTTGTGTATTTTTTATTCTTTATATCATTGATGGATGGTTATTGATGATGTAAAATAGAGGATGGGAAGGTCCTGCGAATTCTCTTGACAAAACAAAATAAAATGGAGTGGTAGAATTGTGTTTTAAAGGGTGGCCAGAAATCAATACTTGAAAGGTAGAACTTGAGAATGGAAAGCTATCTGATCTGGATCTAGAGACAACAGACCATGGAAAAAAAAATGATGGTATTGACGAGTCTTCCCAGAAAATAAGCTCTAATTGTTAGACCACTGCCCAAATTTCAGTGATCTGCAATGGCAATAGTGACTCTAGCTTATGAATAATGACTTTGGCCATTGCCATGTTCGTTTCCTATGAATGATTTTGATTTTCAAACTCCAACTAGTTTGTTGTTAAACTAACTAAAGCTTTGATGAGAAACTTAAAGTTTTCAAAGCTTGTTTCTAAATCTATTTTCTTGAGCAAATTTGTCTTTTTACTTTAGGTACTGTAGATTGCTACTGTGTGACATATGCTATGATATAATTGCCTGGATAAATAGATAGAAGCGTTGTACAACATAGTCTTTTTTAAATCTAAAGAAACAATATTTCCAAATACAAAAGTTTATTAATTAAGAACATCTTTTGGACTTCTTAGCTAAGTTATGATTATATTTTAGTAGGGGATTTTGTGTACGCTGATATTGTGTTGTCTCTTTGGTTTTTGTCAGGTAACAATGGTTAATAAGGAATGTGTTCTTGAGCAGCAGGAACCCATCTTATTCTACTATCGACATGAAACTCCATGGTTTTCAGGCATGGAAACAAAAACGCAGATGTTAGTGGGATATCCAAAATTCGTGTTGGATGAATTTAATATTAGTGATGATTTTGATTCTTTGTCAGATAAATAATGTCACAAGTCAAATTCAAATAAACAGAAGCAGGTCAAGAATGAAGGTGAAGCTATTGCTTTCTGTCCAAGTCAATTTTCTTTTAGTTGTTAGTTGTTGTCATGTTTTGAGTGCGGACTTGTGAAATTCCAAATTGCATGTTGGTTTATGTAAAGGGGATATATATATATTATATATATATATTATATATATATAATATATAAATATATATATATATATATATAATTATATATATATATAGATTATATATATTTTATCATATGTCATTCATGGTTTCCAAAGATCCGTGTTACATTTGCACAAAAGTTTAGATATCATTCAGATATCTAAACACCAAACAACAACAACATTGATATTTTTCTTTCACTCAACCTATAACATATTGCATATGTTTTCATCAATGCTCTTCTTCCATATGCTATCCACTTATGACATTTCCTTTGCAATATGTGGTGCATTTGCTAGTTATAGGTCATTTATAGGTTATAAATGTCTTCATAGTTTCACTTCTAATTGAATATTCAATTGAACATATTGATTCTCTTATACATAACTATTTTTCCCTTCACCCACTTCTCATATCTTCCATAATCATTAGGTAAGGACCTACAACTTTGATGTTGCTTTGCTTGTTTAGTAAAATATTGCGAGACTTTAATTTATTGAAAGTTATATAAGCTACAATTTATGATGTTTCAAGGCCTAATTTTTAAAAGCCTAATTCTTTAGAGGTAGAGGGTGCTAGCTCAATGGAAGAGCACGGTTGGTGGTTTGATTCCATCGTGCCCTGACATCCATATGGAATGATGACGATCAATTTTTGGTGACAGAGGCTCTTTTGACCATCACCAATCTCATTCAATCGTTCAATCATTCACTCAAGTACAAGTCTAACCATATGAATATGTGATATGAAGTCAAACATGGGAAGACACCATCTAATTACCAGCTGATGATGTAGTTTGATAACAAATGCGAGATAAATCACTGACAATGATAATGATTCTAAAGGTACTGCAGTACATTCTGCATGGTGTGAATGGATGATTTGATGTCAAACACCCTACAAAGTCTTTTGGTCGAAGGCCATTGATGTATGCCTATCGCCGAAAGCGAGAAACCTGGCATTGATGCATGCAAGCTTCAAGGTACTAAATGGATGTTTCTAAGTCAACTTCTTGGATAATGAGTTGATGTCGACAAGAAGCGACTCATCGCAAGAGGGCCTTGATGTATCCCACATCAACAACACGAAATGAGTGTAGTGATTTTTAGAGATGAAATTCGAATGATGACACAAGGTTCAAGAATGGTAGTCATGAAAATGATGGTTTATGGTATTGCAAAAGATGGATTTTGACTGGATGACTTCGCTTGAACATGTCTGTGACACTAAAGTGAATTGGTAGCATTGACCTAAAACAAAGCGATGGAAGGTATGATAGACCAACGGTATGATAACCATCAAGATAATAACCCAACCTAGACAATCACGGTGATGGAGTGAAAGTGTCATGTTCAAGAGTGACATGCTACCATAAAGTGGTTTTACCCTTTTTCTATTTTCCCCAGTCATTGTTGACCCAATACCTCTTTATTTTTATCAAGATTGAGAGGGATAACATATGCTTGTCATATAATTTCACCCTTCCGGTGAATCCATCACTATTTGATGTTTTAGCGAGTCTAGTGAAGGTGAAACTCGGTCTTGTCTAGATGGACAAGTTTGTCGTTATTTGATGTTTTTAACGAGTTTAACGACAAAGATAACTCGGTCCTTTTCATGTTTAGGGAGTTTCAAAAGGTACAAAAAGAAAACTCCACAAGTTCTTTTTCGTAAGTTAATATCTCAAGTCCAAAAAAATGTAAAATAATACAAGAGAGATATCGTTCCCAATCTGTTAACGTGCTGGAAAGGACAAGCGCTCAACAATATTTTCATATTTAGAGAGTTTGAAATGAGCTTAAAGAGGACTCCAAGGGGGCTCCTTTTTTGTTTTTAACAGAGTCCGAAAAAGAGATAAAAGTGTGCTTTGTGGTCAAAAGTTCAACTTATAATTGAGCACATTGAATTCTACAAATCAGTTGTAAAACCTACTCCAAACGTCACCAAATGGATTAAAAATATCTGTTTCATAGGAAAAAATAGGAAAATACTAATGTTTAGTCGATTAATTAACATGAAATAAACAAAAAACCAAGTTTTTACCATAACATTTTTACCATTTGGAACTTACCATCTATTTTTGTGCTCTGAGCTTAGTTTTTACCTCAAACTTCACTAGTTGATTGCGAAAGATTCTATGGACAATTTCTCGAGCATCCGAACCAGGTATGAACTAAACCTCTCTACTTTCTTTTCAATCCATTCTTTTGTCATTTCATGCAAATTTTAGTGTTTTTTGGGGCCCCTGGGATTTCATTTTTTTGCCCTGAGATCAGCGCAGGCTTTCACATCAAAAACTGCACTAAAGAGCACCCAGATAAATGGATAGATGCTTTGTAGTGCACTGTCTCTGTGCCTGGGTTGCGCTGAGTGAGTTTCACAGGTTTGTTTTAGCTGTTAGCTCCAAAATTTGTCCTGTTTTTTTTTCATGAAAAGGATCTTAATTTAGCTTATGATTGTGTTTCAGGCTTTCATCGGATCAGAATGTTGATTACATGGTGAGAAAGAGAGCATGAAGAACAGGACATGGTTTCCCTAAACAACCTGAGTACAGTTGAGGCCGTCAGGAATTGTGGGTTACCCAAAAACTTTAAGTTGTCTAGAATGAGACAACAAATAGAACTATTGCAGTTCCTTGTTCATGCATGGGATCCAACAGATCAAACATTTGACATTAGGGACAAGATGGTCCCTATTACTATTGAGGATATTTACTTTCTTACTAGACTTTCGAGGCGAAGTGTCCCCATCTCACTTTCTATTTTTGCCCATGGAGGTGAATCAGTGAGAGATTAATTAGACAGTTTTGTCAGTTAGGTGCATAGCCTAGCAAGGACGGGAAAATAAATATCAGGGATGTAAGTGATTTGCTTTTAAGAATGATCCTCTTCACGATCGCAAAATTGGTTGGCAGTGTGACACTACATCTGGCTAATAGATCTTATATGCAATATGCACTAGAGTTTCTAGAGACAAAATTTTTCAACTGGTGCAAGGATGTCCTTTCGCTGGTGAAAGAACAACTGACTAAGGTAAAATCGGTAAGATGAAGAATTTCTGCTATGGTTCGATCTTAATTGCATTTTCCTTAGAGAAAATCCCATTGATGCAACCACATCATGTATCATTGGGTGTGGTTGGTCCTAGAGATCCACGTATGCAGGGGTGGGTTGAATTGATGGCTCGACATGCTGGTCAATCAACAATCGTTTTCTCCCTTGAATTTTTTAGCTGGCTTGAGCAAGAACATGTTGTTATCGAGAAGCATCCATACTCAAGGATGGATTATCATGGAGATCCATATTTGATTCTACCATTTGGAGCACAATGGGGTGTTATGGGTAAGTTGTTTGACCAAAGTGCTTTTTGATTTTTTAAGTTTCTACATGTTTTTGTGTTTTTCAATGTTTCCAAGACTAAACTAAAATTACTCTTATGCATACATATGTGGGTATTGTTCGACCTGCGGTATGCCGATAGGTTGCAGGTGGGCTAGCACAGAGAAACATAGGGAGAGCAGTTCTTCAGGACTTCGATGTGGTCGAGACCTCGGCAGAGTTGCAAGATCACATAAAGGGATTAACCCTTGGTATTCCAGATATTCAGATCGAGGAGTTACCTATGGGGCTGTAGTGCCACACTATTGGTGTTCCTAATTGTTGGGCTAGTGTTTTGGAGAATTTAGCATTTATGGATAAACACTAATTCACTAGACAAGTAGTTGTTCCTAGAACAACAATTTAAAGTGTTTTAGACTTTCCCTAGCAATAGATAAGAAGAGAGGATAGAATGCCTACTTGTAATTCTACTTTCCTCTCCTCTCCCTTGTATCGATTCCGTTGCTCCTTCCCGTACTTAATCCGCTTGAAAACATAAGGACCCATCCACATTGGTTTGAATTTCCCTACTCCAATTTTATCAGCTTCCTAATCATAAAGCAAAACCATGTCTCCTTCTTGGAAGATACGAGGCTTGAAGTTTCTATCATATTGCGACTTAATACGTTTCTTATGTGCTTCGTTAGCCAATGCAGCATCATGACGGGTTTCATCCAGATGGATTAATTCCAAGAAATGTGCTTCTTCTTCAGAAGTGTTGGGTAACAGGTCAATCGCAAGTTTGAGTGATGAACTTTCGCATTATATGAGTAAGATTGCTTCCAAACCATACACTAACTAAAAGGGTGTAAATCAAGTTGCATTTCTCACCAAGATTAGATATTCCCACAAGGCAGAGTACAGGATTAAGTGCCAGTTTCTTTTATGAACCCCTATCATTCTTTGCAACATTCGCTTTAGGACCTTCTTGATGGCCTCAACTTGTCTATTAGCTTGCGGGTAATACGAGGTAGAACTATCATGTGATAGTCCTAACTTAGTAGTCAACTCAGCCATCATGTGATTGCAAAAATGTGACCCATGATCTATAACTATGGTTTGTGGTACACCAAACCAGGCAACCACATGGTTAAAAAATAAAAGAGCAGTCGTTTTGCCACTATTTTTCAATGTTAGCATCACCTCGGCCCATTTAGTAAAATAGTCAATGACAACTATAATATACCCATACCCCCTGACTAAGGTGGGGTTACATGTCATAAAGTCAATGCCCTATTTGGTGAATGGGCCAACAACAACGACTAGATGCAATGGTGCAGGTGGTAATCTAGTTTTCTGGTCATATATCTGGCATGCATGACAAATACCATGATAGTAAAGTGTGTCGCCAATGATTAGATAATCATTGGCTTGGTAACAAATATGTGGTCGTTGCGAGCGAGAGATATCTTTCCCGAAATTTTGGGTTTGGAGATAAATTAGTATATCTCCATACTAGGCATTAGATGACGAAATTAGAAACAGAGACTCATCCAAAATTGATGGTTCAGATGTTGATTCGATGGAGGTCGAGGGAAGGTCACATAGTAACTCAATGAAAACTAGAGATTCTTTGACTTAGACTTGATGAATTCTAAATCAAATTCTTGTAAAATAACTATCCATTTCGAATATTTTATGCCCAGCAATTTACATGACAGAATGTATGTCATAGGGTTGCAATCTGAAATGACAGTTGTTTTCCATAATAGGATATAATGGCGAAATATTTGAACAACTTGCATAGCTGCCAAAGCTAGTTTTTCAACATAAGAGTACTTACTTTCCATATTATTGAGATTACAACTCAAGTAATAAATAGGATGTTCAATCACATTTTCTTTATAGACTAAAACCATGCCAATTGTTGTATCTGCAGCGGTGAGATATAGGTAATAGTCATTTTGGTAATTTGGAGAGTACATTAATGAAGCTCTGATCAAGGTATCTTTAAGAGTGTCAAATGAAGCTTGCACAACCTGATTGCAATGAAAGGGTATCTCCTTTTTCAAAAGACGTGTAAAACCTTTAGCCATTTCAGCGTAATTAGGAATAAACATCCTCAGAAAGTTGGTTTTTTCTTGGAGTCTCTGTAACTGTAAAAGAGTTGAAAGTGGAGGCAAATCCAGAATTTGCCTAAACCTTTAATGGATCCAGTGGAATTCCCTCTCGATGTGAGTAGGCGTTAGCAAAGAAAAAAGCAAAGGTTGCCTCTACTTCAACGCAGTCAGGTAAAGCTCCAATCATTGACTTGGAACAAGAATGGGAACAATTCAACAAAAAGCTCCACATAGACACAAACCTTGAGAAAACATCTGAAATGCAAACTCCCAAGGAAACCCAGCATAAAGGAAATCCAGAAGCCACAAGGGAAGGAGCTATAGGCACTCAGGACATTGAGATCATTCCTGCTATTCCTACTTCAAAAATTGTTTTAAGAATTGATGAAATGCCTCCGTTAGATGTATTCTACAGTCCCACGCACAAGGTTGTAGTCAAAAGACAAAGGAAGAAAAGAAAACTAGATGCCATGGCTGTTACGACTCCAGAAAATGAACCATTGGATATTATATGGAAGGACTCACCTATCGACCCATCTGAGAATCTCACAAAGTTGTCATAGTTCGCAGGAGCCTATGCCACAACAACCATTGACAAGGTGACAGAGGCCCGAATGCTTTTGAAGGAAAAGGAACAAAAAATTTTGCTGCTAGAACAACAATTAGCCAAGAAAAATCTAATAAGCAAGCCTAATTACAAGTAGCCTAGCTCCAAAGAGAATTCAATAGATGAGGATGAAGCATCAAGCCAGATTAGCAAAAAAGGATTTCTGGATACACTCCATGATAGATAAATTTAAATATAATCCACATCTCAAAAAATTCATCAAAGAAGCACTCAACCTCAATTCCCTACTAATGCAGCAAAAGGAAGTATTTTTCTATAAAATCTCGCAAATAAATCCTTATTGCGAGACCAGTGATAAATTAACAAACCAAGTTATTGATATGAGGTTTGAGTATGATGAAATCCACAAAAGGGTTTCTAAATTTATCACCTGGCAAGAATCAAAAGATGGAAGAAAGGATGACCTAACAAAGTTGGAAGAGTCTCATAAATATATTTTGTTTACAGATTGGGATTCTCGGTTGAAATAGGTAGAAAAGGCAACAACGAGAGCAACCACAAAAACAAACATCATAATAGAAGCCATTAACAAAAATCTTCATGGCGCCAATATTTTCAAGGAGTGTGTACGAGGGTTTCTTCCAAGTGTCAAACAACTAAAGCAACAGTGGAAATAGGCAGCACGGGAAAAGGAGGAGGCAATCAAATAGTTAAACAAGGTGAATTGGGAAACATAATGATAGTTTCTAGTGAAACCACATTGCCAGTGGATGACTCTAAGGTGTTTAACAACCTCTACTCAAAAGATGGTGCCAACATTGACAAATTACATATTTTCAGGGTTGTTGAAATATGAAATTGGCTAGCCGCCTCAGCTCAAGCCAATGACTGATATTTGCGACCTTACAAATCAAGTTCAAATGAGTTAGTCATTAGTTTATTTTTCTTTTAATTTTATTTTTGCATATTCCGAGGAAGGTTGTTTGAAACCTTCTCAACTATTTTTGTAATAATCTATTTTGAGGCATATATGTTAGTATTTAAACCCCTCTCGTGCATTTAGAGAGGGGTCCATAAATTTTAACAAAAACACTTTTCAAGACATTACACTTCTGTACTATTAGAATGTGTTGGGTTGAATGAAATTGGTTCAATATCGCTGAAACACATGAGCAGGACTTATCATATATGGCACTTTTATCGTATGATTATGTTTTATTTATGTATTAACCAATACTTCGTCTTTCAATTGTTCCATGTATGAAAGTCAGAATTATAGTTTAACATTATTGCACTTATGTATGATGTTAGCTCTGATTCAGTTTTGAATACATGAAAGATTTTTATATGTGATATATTTTTCTCAATCATTTTGTCTAACTATTTATCCAAAGCGATTATTTTTAAAAGATTTAATTTCTTTTGATAGTTGAATGACCTTTATTACCAATTGCTGTAAGACATCATTGTAGATCACATATCGTATTTTATTCCAAGGTATATTCATAGTTAAATAGTGTTAAAATAAGATATATGCATGTGTTTAGTAGTTAGATTAGACTACACTTAGATTAATCATTTCCCGTTACATCTTATATCATCCCACCAGCATCATCAAATATCTCTGGTAAAATGGTCCCATTATCCCCAGTTGGAGCCACTATACCAAATGGAAAAGGAGTTGTTTCCAAGGTCCGGACTGGGTGGTTTTCCCCATGTTGTCGCAACAATTATTGAGGCTACAACAGACTCTTAATAGGGACGATGTGTGTAAGTTAAGCCGCTCGTGGGTCCCTTCTCTTCATTGTTAACCCCCTTTTTCTCCTTGCTTTCCTTCCTCCTTTCTTGGTTAGTTTGTGTTTTTTGTAGATCTCTTTTCTTTTATTTGCTTTTAATTTCTTTTGATATTGAATTTATCGGATTGCATTATTAATAAAATTATAATTATAATATGAACTTCCCTTTCTTATTAGATAAATATAATTTTTAATCAATCATTATTTATATTTAATATAATTTTAAATGATAGGGTATTTGAATCTTAGTAAATTACATAATAAAATATTAGAAATTGTTAATAATTTCTTAATAACAAAAATAAATGAAAATTTAACTAATTAATAAATTTCTTTTTATCCCCTTAATGATGAACTTAGATAAAGGTTTGAAACACATCCACCCTAAGTTTGTTATCACAAAGGCATCCAATCTGAGGATTATCTTCATCGTGACTAATATATCACCCAACTTACAGATCACCCTATCACGGTCTATCCAAGACCTGTGGACTAATTATCAATAATTATTTGGTGAATGATAATGATTTAGTTTTCATTGAATATTATAAAATAATTTTAGTAGTAATTATAGATCAAAGCTTGAGATTTATCTAAAAAATATTATATATTTTTTTGCTTTTTATTTAAATTGATTAAAAAAAAATTAGGTGAACAAATGTCATATGAAATGAGATATAGTTTTTTGAGCATGTGGTATTGATAAGCCATGGTATTGAAACAAAGCGTACTTATAGATTAAGAACTTCCATGGCAAAGGAAGGGTAAATCTCCAAGGCTAAGAATCTTGTTACATGTTGCTCACAAAATTTCTACAAAACTATGTGGAGAAACTGCAATGTCTTAAGTTTGAGGTGAACACTCCACCCATATTCAAGGGTTTTTAAGAAAGTATCTTCAACATAGATTCAAACTACGGAAATCTGTTGGAATAATGTATAAATGATATGTCCAGATAGAGTTGAGGAGTTTTATTCTCGTAGTTAGTGTTTGATTCTATCTGTCATGAGTTGTGTCTTCGTAGTTTGTGCTGTGAGTTGGTGATACGAATTATTTGGATCTAGATTGTCCTAGAGGCTGTCTATGTGTGCCTATATAATGTACTAGTTGTCCAAGTAGTTTGATTAAAGAGTTTTGATTTCATTCTTGTGCATCTCTCTCTAATTTTCTAATATGGTATCAGAGCCAGAGAGGGAGATATAGTGAGGCTTCAAATATGACAACAAGAAGACCCAGATCTATGAGGGAAATGAGATCCACAACTATGAGAGGTTGTTGTTACATAGCTTCTCTGCATTTTTTAATCATTGGCTAAGATCGTATAGAGATCCCACTGCTTGAGTCCCTTGCTATTAGGTGGTTATTTACGGCATAAAATTGTGGATAGTTTGATCCATTCTTTGAACCAAGGGCGACATGAAGTTTGTGAAGTTATTTGTAAACCTCTGCATTACTAGCAGAAGGTGTGAGAAACGGTTGGATCCTTTATACAAATCGTATTCTCTCCACGATGGTGAGTCGTTGGTTTGATTATTATGTTTCTAAAACTATTTTCTACTCCATAAAGTGAATTTGTTTTTTTTATGAATAGTATAATGCGGTAGATTAAAGGACTAGTATGGGATTCAGTTTTTCACCTGGAAAAGAATTTACTAGATATAAGGAGTTAAATATTTTCTTTTAGGTGAAAGTTAAAAATTGGGTGTATTTGATTAAAAAATGGAAATAAAACTTTTGGAAATAAGGTTGGTAAAAAAAATAGAAATAAGAAGTATTCTTTTTGGCTTTGTTTTTTATTGGAAGGAAGATTAATTCTTGGTTTTTTAGATCCTGTGCATTTGGTTTTGGATCTGGTGAATTTTGATGTAGATCTAGCGAATTTGGGCGTAGATCTGGTGGATTTGGGTGCATGTTTTTCATTGGGGACAATTTTTTTGTCATTATGTCAAATTTTCTAGCTGAAACTTATTTGAATGAGTCCAGAAGGCTTGATGGAGGAAATTATGCAAATTGGAAAATAAAGGTATTAACAGTTTTAGAGGGAAATAATTTTTGGCCCATAGTGAGTGGGGCGGAGCCCAAACCCACTGCTATTGCAGCTATTCCAAATTGGAAAAAAAGGGAAACAAAGGAAAAGGTGTTTCTACGAATGTCAGTTAAGGACAATATCATTCCTCATATTAGGGATTCTAAAACATCCAAATAAACATGGGATTTCTCAAAATCTTGTATGAAAAATTTAATACTAACCAAATTTTGTTCTTGAAGACCAAGCTTTTGTCAATTAAAATGGAGGCCAATGAAAGTATAAGCAATTTCATTTCCCGTGTCAAAGAGCTAGTTGATAAGTTAGGAGACGTTGGTGAAAAGATGTCCAATACTGACTTGGTCACCAATACATTAAATGGCTTAGTGAAATATTATCAAATATTTGTTTCAATTCTTTCGGCTAGAGAGAAGCCTCCTACTTTTGATGAACTAACAAGTATTCTTCTACAAGAGGAAGAGAGGATGAAGAACTTCAATTTGGGATCAAACAATTCAGATTTCGTATTGGTAGCCAAGGGTAAGCAGCCATACAAAGGCAAGCCATGGGACAAAAGAAAAGGAGGAAAGTTTCAAGAAAAGAAGAAAGGTGTGGCACAATATAAATTTCCAGTTCATGATAAAAGAAATGATGATTTTTATTATTGTGACAAACCTGGACATTATGATAAAGATTGCTATAAAAGGAAATATAATGAGTCTTAACAGAGAAACATAAGGCATAATTGGAATTTTGTGGGCAAAGACACCTCAATCAATGATGGATTTAAAAATCTCAAATTGTTTGTTTCTAATGGTGCATTGTCTGCTGAGACTGATGATGTGAATGCTTGGTTCATTGATTCTGGAACATCACTCCATATGTATTGTAATAAGGATTGGTTTGATGAATATCATGAGAACCTTGATGGAACATGTGTTTATCTAGGAGATAACAGATCCCTTCAAGTTATCACACCTATTATTCCACCTCGATCTTGATCTAAAGGTGGAATTTTTCAAATCATAGTGTGTTGTTAAAGATATTTAGGATCGCGACAAGGTTATTTCCACAGGTACTAGAGTTGGAGGCTTGTCTTAGCTGAATGTGACCAGGACAGGGCATCAAGCATTAACATCTACAACAATGTCAACATAAAAGTTATGGCATCAAAGGTATAGGCATTTAAATAACAATTATTTAATGTTACTTCAAAGAAAAAAATGGTTGAAGGTCTTCCTGTTATGAGCAATAATCATGTTGAATGTGAAGCACAAATGTCAAGCATATGCACTTGGCAAACAACATAGAGAGGAATTTCTTATACATGAAGAAAAAAGGAAAAGATAAATACTTGAATTAATTCATACTGTTGTATGTAGACCTATGAAAACTAGATATCTTGGAGGAGCATTGTACTTTCTTATTTTTGTTGATGATAGATCTAAATACACTTGGGTCTATTTCATAAGAAAGAAAAGTGATGTTTTTGAATACTTTAAGGAATTCAAAAACATGGTGGAAAAACAAACTTGGAAATACATAAAAAATTTCATATCTGATTAGGGGGAGATACAAATCAAGAGCTTTTAATCAATATTGCAAAATTCACGGGATTCTACAACAATTTACAGTGCCTCATACAACTCAACAAAATGGAGTTAATGAGAGGAAAAATAGAACACTAGTGGCATGTGCACGAATCATTCTTCAAGGTAAAAATATCTCTAATGGTTTTTGGGCTGAAGCCATTAATACCGTTGTTTATTTGAAAAATAGGAGTCCAACCAAAATTTTAGATCTTAAAACACCTTTTGAAGCATTTTATGGATATAAATCAAAAGTAAATCATTTAGAGTTTTTGGATGCAAGGCATTTGCACATATTCCAAAAGATGAAAGAAGAAAACTTGATGCAAAATCAATTAAGTGCACATTCATTAGCTATTGCGATGATCAAAAGGCATACAAGTTGTTTGATCCTACTTCACATGGATTTCTTGCAAATAGGATGTGGTGCTTCATGAAAATGTAAATGAAGGTGATAAAATGAATAACACATGTGTATGGCATGATATTGCTGATTATGTCAAAATTGAAGCAAGTTTTGAACATGAGAAGGAACAGGTACAACAACAGGTATATGAACAGGTACAAGTTCAAGAGTAGGAAGCATCTAGTAGTCACGACACTCCAAGAAGAGAACAAGAGACTCCACAAAGCAGAAAGAAGGATGAAAGCAGTAAAACTCTAAGGAGGTCATCAGGTCAACTTCAACCACCTATAAGCTATAAATATTATGCATTAACGTCTCATCTAATGAATGTTGTAGAATCCTCAAGTTATGAAGAAGCTAAAGAATATAAATAATGGATAGATGCAATGAATGAGGAATGCAACTCTATAATGAAGATTGACACATGGGAATTAACAAAATTGCTAAAGGTAAAGGTAAAGTCCCCATAGGATGCAAATGGTTGTCCAAACCAAAGTTTAATGTTGATGGTAGTATTGATAAGTATAAAGCTAGATTGGTTGCAAAAGGCTATTCACAAAAATAAGGTGTTGACTATGAAGATACTTTCGCACCTGTAGCTAAACTCAATACAATTAGAATCATGATTGCATTAGCTACAAAACAAAATTGGAAATTGCATCACATAGATGTCAATTTTTATTTCTTGAACGGTGAATTAAAAGAAGAAGTTTATTTGGTTGAGCCTAAAGGGTTTGTAAAGTAGGAACAAGAGTGTTTTGTTTGCAGGTTAAAGAAAGCTTTGTACATTTTGAAACAAGCACCAAGATCTTGGTATGTAAAAATTGATTCATTCTTTTATGACAAAGGTTTTGTGAGAAGCAAAAGTGATCTTAACTTGTACATCAAGAGAGATGAAGATGGGAACATTGCCTTGATATCTTTATATATTGATGATCTTATCATAACAGGCAGTGCACTCAGGTTGACTGAAGAAATTAAAATTCAGTGGTCACAGGTATTTGAAATGAAGGATCTTGGTGAATTGCATTATTGTTTTGGTCTTGAAATTTGGAGGGAATCTTGTAAGACAATCATCACACAAAGCAAATATGAAACATAAATCCTTGAAAGAATTCATATGTTTGAATGCAAAGTAGTGTCTACTCCCTTGGAAGAGAATGCTAAGTTCTATAGTGATGATGGATCTAAAGAAGTGAATGAAACTTTGTAATA
This sequence comes from Pinus taeda, assembly GCA_000404065.3. NCBI lineage: Eukaryota > Viridiplantae > Streptophyta > Pinopsida > Pinales > Pinaceae > Pinus > Pinus taeda. The sequence continues at coordinate 34,198 of APFE031404476.1, read as the reverse complement.
TCAATTGGTAGGAAGTTTGAACTATCTCACCACTACCTGGCCAGATATAGCATATTCTGTGAGCATCCTTAGTCAATTTATGGCTAAGCCTTGTGAAAGCCATTGGAAAGAAGCAAAGAAAGTCATTTGATATCTGAAGTGAACACTTTATTTTGATATTTTGTATACTAATGAATCTGATGTCGAGTTTGAAGGTTTTTCTGATTCAGATGGAACTCGAAATCTTGATGATAGAATATCAACCTCTGGATATGCATTCAATTTAGCATCAAGGGGCGTATAATGGAGCAACAAGAAACAACTAATTGTTTCTTTGTCATCCATAGAAGTTGAATACAAAGCCTTGACCCATACAACTTGTGAAGCTATTTGGTTAAGTAAGTTTCTTGATGTCGGAGAAAATCAAAGAAAACCATCAGTATAGTTTGTTATGAATATTAACATTGATTACATAGTTAAGTGGATAAATAGTAGTGATTAATTATATTTTAGAATTATGATTATTGTAAATTTAATTAATTAATATAAATAGCTGAAGCAAAAATATGGGTGTTAATAACTCAAATCTCCCAAAACAAATTATCAATTTATTTAGTTTGTTGTAATATTTATTAAGGTAATTAAATATGAAATGTTTTCTAACAATTTTTTTTAATATATATGGTGATTAAAATATTTTAATATTAAGAAATTACAAGTTCAATTCTCTTTATAGACTCTGTCATGATTAAAAATATAACCCTCTACATATTCAACTTTAATAAACTGTATAATTAAAAATATAACAATTTATCACCATGTAAAACTTTAATAAATTTTAACCCTCTATCACCAATCACATGATCATGAACCACATAAACACATACTACCAGATTGTTCCCTACCAAACTTCCATAACCAAGAAGCCAATTTCCTGCTCCTCCATACCTGTCTTTCATGTTGTGCCGTGAAAATAAAAAACATGTTACTCAACAAGTAAATTTATTTTTTAAAATAAATATTTCATTTAAATATCTAAAATATTTTTATTTACTATGTTCTCTTGGTAAAAAATTAAAAAATAATGATGAACATGATTATGCTTTGACTTGACTAGTAAACAAAACTTATTTCTACAACTAAGGAATGGATTATTAATTTTGAAGAAAGTAATGAATGATATTATGCTTTAAGTGAAAGTGTCCACTTGAATTATTAATAAAGAAATTTTATTTTCAAATATAAGGAATGGATTATTAATTTTGCAGCAAGTTTGTTATTGGAATTTTATTAGTTTAACGTTTTATTTATTTAATTTAAAAGTTATAATGGTAAATAATTTATTGCCATATAATATAATAATAATATATAATTTTTAATTTATAAGTTATTAATTTATAATTATTAATTTAAATTTTTGACTGAATATGGGTGGAGACTTCACCAAAAACTTAGATAAGGTGTAAAATTTTCTACACACATTTTATTTTAAAAAGTTTTGTTGTTATAAAAATTAAAAATGTATTAATTATAATATTTTATTTTATGTGTTTGTAGATCAAGTGGAGTTAAGATGGATTTTGGGTGGAGACTCTACCCAAAAACTAGAAAGTATAAAGGTTAAAATCTTCACAGAGTTTCATTCTAAAGATTTCTCAAGAAAAATTAAATTAAAAAAAAATATTAATTAAAATAATCTTTGATAGATGTGGAGTTAACATAGATATAGGCGAGTGTAAACATTTTAAGTGGTCAAAGTATAAAGTATGTCATGTAAACCTTTTAACCAGTAAAACTAAAATGAAATAAAAAAAAAGAAATAACTAAATAAATAAAAATAATAAAAATAAAAATGACCCATAGTATTGAGAACTCATAGTATTGACCCATGGTTTTAATGTGAAATATAAGCTATTTAAAGGGTGAATTTAACCAACCTTGATGACCACTTGCATAACATTACCTTTTTTGGAGTGTTGAAGACGGGTGGTGGTACTGGCCTATAGGTGATGCTGCAGAGATTTGAACAAGGGTGAAACTACTTGAAAATCTATTCCAAACACTAAAACTCCATAGACTGGAGTTGGTGATAGGATCTGCTTTCTTATTCCTTGTATCATCCTAAGCTGGAGTTGGTGATAGGATCTGCTTTCTTATTGCTTGTATCATCCTACACTAAGGGAGTATGGGTGATACCTCCACAAATTTGAATACGGGTAAGACTAATTGCAAATTGATTCCAAACATCAAAAACTAATTTATACTTTTACAACCAAAATATATTTTTGCTTTATTATTTTGTATGGGACTCTATTTTACTTCTTAGCTAAATTTTAAATATTGTAATATTTCCTTTTTAACGCACATCTAAGATTTTAGTGTCTATTCCATATAGACAAAGTATATTACATATCCGTTCTGTGTTTTCAGTTCAATGCCGCTGGATCAAAATTTGCTCTTCTCTAACTTCATTCAAGAAGACTATGGAAAATACTATGTGGGATAAGCTGCCAGTTGATCTGCAAATTCGAGTGCTGCTGTGGGTTGCCCCATTGGATTTACGTAGACTTTCATTCACCTGCAGGTATTTCCACTTATTATTATCAGATCTATGCTTTGCTATTCACTATGACCGCCACCGCCTCACAGATCGTACTTTAGTTGTTGCTTCACTTCGCTTTGAGCAACACATGGAGAAGACGGTTTTAAACTCAGTTATTTGGCAGCAAGGAAGCAATGTCACGTTTCCGTCGCAAAGCTCGTTGTTCGATCATTTGCAGGGATTCCACTGGTGGTCATCTTGTTACGGCGATGGGTTCGTGTGTTTCCAAGGGCTCTTAACGCCTTTAAGTGGCAACGGCGAGAAGTGGAAGTTATGGGTGTTTAACCCTCTTTTTCCCCATGAGTCCAAGATTTTGACCGTTCCCGCTGAATCCGGTTCCGGGATTCAGTGGTATACAGCAATCGCATTCGACCGGAAAAATGGCATGTGCAAGCTCATCGTCTTGCAAGAGCTTTCATACTCCAGATCAATGATCACTTGGATTTATAACTTCAAAGAAGATGCATGGAAAACGATAACAGAATGCAATGGAATTAGTAGTACAAAATTCGTTATTGGGCGCTCTACTCAGCTTCTGAACGAGCGCTTCCTGTGCTGGCTCTGCGCTGACAGGATTTCTGTAAACACGGTGTTGATGTTTGATGTGGAAGAAGAGACGTGGAAGGAGTCGTTTGCTTTGGGTAAGGTTTCTTTTGTTTGCATCGATATCTGCTACTGATGTTGCACTTCTGTACTCTTAGTAGATGTTAGAGCAAGGAAAGATAAATCATTGTTGCTTGAAGCTTATGAGTGGAATCAGTCATAAATGGTACTTTTATCTCTTGAATATTCCTGCTTATGTTCTTTAAGTGATTTATAGTTTCAGTTGTTTATATGTCATTATATGAATGTATGGGTTATCATTTGGCACTTTTGTACGGGGGAGTCATATTGTTTGTATCTGACATATGAATAACTTATTATGCGATATGCTGTTCACAACTGTTTTTGCCTAACTTCTTATGCAAAATAGTTTATCTTTAATAATTTCTATTCTTATGATAGCTGAATGATCTTTATTACCAGTTATTGTTCGAAATCTTTTTAGATCGCATAATAGAAGATATACACCCCGAGTTAGTGTAGATTAGATGTGTTGTTTCTCACTAGATTACAATAGCATAGAGTTAGTTTAAAGAGTCTGAATTAGAGTAGCTTTAAATTCCTCTTAGATTAGCATAGTTCATGGGATAAGGAATAGTCTCCATTTAGTTATTTGACTAAATTGGTGTATGAGACTTTTTGTTTATGAGATAAGAGATAGGAATTTGAAGGGTGATTTCGATTTGAAATTTTTACCTGCTGCCATACATACTCCACATATTTTGACCGTGTGACTTCTTAAGCAGAAACACATAGTCTTAACCATGAAATCCACTTAATCCTAGTCTTCAAATTTTGCTCTTTGATATGTTTCTACCTCAAGAAATTGGATTGCATTGCAAACCTTTCTTCAAGCTTTGCACTTTGATAGAGTTTCACTTCAAGAAATTTGATTGCTCTCACTAGTTGATACAGCAAGGGTTAACATGGGTCTATGCTTATTAGAATGAATTTATGGTTAATATCATGATTAGAAGAAAATAGAGAGTTGTGTTACCATTGAATTTTTTTTTTCTAGAAAAGTCTCAACCACAAATGTGAAATCCTAAAGGAAGATTTCTACTTTTTCACTAAATTAGACTAATATTTCTTTATTTAAATAAAGAAGTTTCTCACATTGAAGGGTTTCTTTGTAATTGAACAGTCCAAATTATTACAATAGGAACCTAGGAACCAATCTACAATTATGAGGGCATAAGATTGAGTAATGAAGGTGTGACACAGTTGCAATCACCTCCATAAAATAATAATCTAAATTATTACTATAGAGACCTAGAAATCAATCTAGAATTATGAGGGCATAAGATTGGCTACTAAAAGTCTGAGAAAGTTACAATCACCTCTATGAAATAATAATCCAAATTAATACAATAAGGACCTAAAAACCAATCTATAATCACAAGGGCATAAGATTAACTAATAAAAGTGTGAAAGAATTGCAATCACCTCCACAAATAGTCACCCAAAGTGAAACTACTTTGTTAGAAGTGGACACCCTCCTAAAGAGATGAGATAAATATTGTACATTTTCCTTAACCATCACAAGTCATCACAAATATATTAAAATTCCAATCACTATCACTTGCATGATTCAAAAAAGAAAAAAAACTAAGTTTACTACCTCAAAATTAATGAGTAACACGAATAATTATCGGTCAAGGCTATGTATATGGGTAGTAAATACAACCATACATCCTCATCCAAGGCTCTGAATAAAAGTTCTCACCCAAAATACTTTCCACTTCAATACAAAACCTCGTATACATAATAATCTCATCAAACATATGAAGAGGGGAAATTAATTCCTAAATGTATGAATATGTGAGCAAGTCACTCTAAGCTTATGGAGTATGGTAATTTGTTGATTGATGTCATGATTTTATATTTATTCATAAATGATATAAGTGTGACGTATAGTAATGGTTGCAGGTGGAGAATGTTAAAGTTAAGTTAGGAGTATTTACTGATGTCATGATTTTATATTTGTTCATAAATGATATAGGTGTGACGTATAGTAATGGTTGTAGGTCGAGAATGTTAAAGTTAGGAGCATTTATTTTGAAAATGGAAAATTTTAATAATAGAAATTTATTTTAAATTTTAGAAATTTTGATATTTATTTGTTTTTAATATATAAATTAAAATATTTATTGATATGTTTGTAAAAATATTTAATTTTTTTGATGTTTTTACATAAAGTTTTTATAAATTTTTTTTATTTTAAAAGAATAATAATTTTATAATATAAAATTTGGGTAACTAATTTTTGGAAAACAATGGAAATTGGTAATTTGTTTTTGGAAAAATCATGGAAAATTAACTCACTTACAAATATTGAGGTCTTAAAATTTTCCTTGACGTTGAAAGGAGCTAGAATATTAGATCTCTTGCTATGAGTGAGAGCCTTCCTATTGTCGAAAAGATAAATATGTATAAATTCCCAAACATCATATTGTGCGCAAATGCTTTACTACTTCTATTGTGAGGCCCTTCACTTATCATCATGTTATCCCTTGCCTGTTAATTCTAGTAAAGCACCCATTGAGATTGCATCTATGAATTTATATCACAAGTAATAATGAACTATATCCATTTCATCCACCAATCCCAACATTTAATAGTTTTCCATCTCTATTTGTTGATGTTATTCATACTTACACTCATTAATAATACAAGAAATGGGGATATGAAAACATAGAAAGTCCTCGCTTCACTTAGCTACACTTTTATCTAAAGTGCAGAGTGTTATTGGAGAGGTGACAATGACTAACCATCTAGTTTCACATGTCTCCATCTATGTGATAAATATTTTTATATTTAATTGTGAGATTGTGTGCATTAACACATTATATAAACAAATAAGGAATAGATGATATTGTTCCACAATAAGATTTTGTTTTTTTAACTGGGGTGAATTTTAAAAGAGTTTTTAAATTTAATTTTTAAATAGCGAATTTTGGAAGAATTTTTAAATGATAATTTTATTATTTTAATTCATTAAAATAAAAATTGTATTGATATTATATTTTTTAAATAATTTAATATTTTTTATTTTTTTTTCCAAATATATATTCAAAATTTACTTAATTTAATATAAATACATATGGTTATTAATTTATTGTTTTCCATCAAAAATTTGTGTATTGAAATGGTAAACATTTAGGGCAGGCACTCTAATCATAACAAAAACACAGAAATTGTTGTTAATTGAATTAAAAAATAAATTTACATTTTTTTATTTAAATAAATTTTTTTATATCATAAAAACATATTTCAAAATAAAATGTTGTTACTAAAATTATTTTAATTATTTTGACCATATTTTATAGTAGAAAAATATTTCAAGTAAAAAGAATCAATTTATTATTTTAAATATAACAATGTGATAATTGTAATTTGAATTAAATTATTAGTTTAATTCATTGTTTTAAATGTAAAATTTTAATCAATATTAACAACATGACAAATGTAATTTAGGTTGCATTATAGAATCTTTTTTTTAGCAAAATGATTATCTCTTGTATTATAATAAACTAGATTTCATCGTCATAACCATTTACAAGATTTTGTGACTTTTGTTGCTTCCGACGTTCTAGTACCACCACAACAATTTTTTCATGCCTCTAAAAGATTTTTGCACTAAATTTTACATTGAATACTCCCATAGAATTTAGGAAATTGGACAACAAACAATTCAAACTTTCAATACATTCAAACATGCTAATTAGGTTTCCTCAGAGAAGGAAACCTCAAATTCATTTTCGAGAGCTACATCTTTTCCTCGGGACAATCCCTTGAGATAATCAATCCTTTGACACCACACCAGCGACAACAACTTCTTGGGGATTGAAACCTGAATCAAAGAGTCCATGCCTGTTATTGAATGCCTTTGCATTCCTAACTTCTTCATTTGACTGTACCTTCAACAAAAGAAGTTCTATCTCTAAGCCAACCAAATTCCTTTCCATGCATGTTAGAAACCATTAGATCTTTTTCTCCGTGAGATTAAAACTTTCATCTTCCTTTCGCTCAATTAGTTCCAACCTTCTAACTGTGATCTTAGTCATACCCATTAGCACATTGAATAATCTCTCCACTAACTTCTTCCATCGCTCTGAATCACCTACAAGAACTCGACTCTCATAGGAAACCACGAAAAACGTCTTGAATATTAGATATGAAACCATCAAATTAAACTAAGAGGATAAGAAGGAGACAATCCAATTTCCCAAGGACCCTGCACGTTTGGCATATCTTCGAAAATCCAACCATGATGATCCCCGACGAAAGAAATTAATTCAAACATAAATGAATTCTCAAATCTTCCACTTCTTCCATTCTAATTAGCTTCGAGCTGAGCCATTGTTGTAGAGCATTAATAACTAAAGTTTCAGAGGATTTTGGTTGGATCCACAACCCTAAGCGAGATTCCGAGTCTCTATTATAACTACTCCTCACTCTTTTCCATCTGTATAATATGCATTTATGACAAGATAGGTAATAAGATGTGGTGAGCTCATCACATCCACGCAGATAGGTATACAAAATGAGAAATCCAAATGAATGGAACACCAAGTGAAAAAAATAATTTAATTCATATTTTGCATCAATCAAAGTCATCCTTCAAGGCGTAGGGTGATTGTAACATCCACAACCACAATAAAAATAATTTTTATTTATAATTACCATAGTTAACATTATTAAAATAACTATATTACCGTTGCTAACATCATACCGTAATCAACAGATTCTTTATATACCCATTCCATTAATTAGCGTTGAATTTACAAATCTGTTATTGCATTTGTAATCAATTATAATGAAATCTATTATAATTTTCTTAAGGTATTGTTATCTGGTACACACATTTTTATTATTATTTAATTCCGAACTATGTATTGTTGAAGGGTTATGTTGCAAATTACTTCTCAAATACGTTGTTGTGACATTTATTGACTTACCCGAACACTCGTGGATCGTGACCACCAATTGTCCTCCATTAGTCGGTGTTGGGATGGTATCCCCTAGGGTCAATTGATCCCTCCATGCTTACAACTTTCTTGGAGACTTGTATGAAGCTGCTACGCGACAATAAGGCTATGAAAGGGCTATAAGAACTGATAAATAAGTGTGTTGGTAAAGAAGGTGCTCTTGAAGGACACCACATAGTCAGAAATATAGGCAAACACAAGACAAGAACAGGGTGCGATATGAGGCTTACCGTACAAATAAGAGAGTATGAGATGGACCAAGTTATTTTAGATTTGGGGTCGGATGCAAACGTTCTACCTAAACAAACGTGGGAAAGAATGGGGAGAATTGTGTTGCAATGGTCTCCGATTCAATTGACAATGGCAAATCAACAGAAGATTATCCCTATGGGGATATTTCATGGAGTGACTGTAGATATAGAAGGTGCGAGCAAGTTGTCCGATTTTGAAGTGATAAAGATTGTTGATGACAACAATCCATACCTCGCACTCTTGGGAATTGATTGGGCTATTGACATCAACACGGTAATCAATTTGAAGAAGCAGACAATGTCATTCGAAAGGAAATCGCTCCTCATAATAGTACCATTGGACCCTATAGAAGGACCGTACTACACTGAACTGGTCCGTGACTATGAGCAAGGCGATGATGATTTGGATCAAATCTATAAGATAACATCATGAGACCAATATTGGGTTAATCCAATAGCTGATGGACGAATTGCATACGACCGTGAAAGTTCTTGTACATCAGATTCAGATGAAGAATTGGAACACTAGTAGAGTAGGTTGCAAAAAGTATCTACATTGCGCTGTAATATGATGACTAAATTGTTGCGCTGTGTATCATCCAAGGTAATAATTTTGTCTTATTATGATGGTCTAACTCATGTAAATAAATTTATGGATGCATTTGAAAGGGAAGTGCCTGAGAAGCATCACTTCCAAGCATTGGATTTGGCGTTGCGCACTACGCTTGCACGGAGTGGGGTATGCATAAAGACATTTTTAATGAATGGTGTAAGTACAGAAGAATGATGCGATTACTGTTTGGTCGCCCGAAAGTTTAGCTAACTGAAAAATATAATGGAAGAAATGATCCACGTGATTATTTAGCAAAATGGGCTAAGGTTTATGGAACGGAGCCAAAACCAAAGTGGGTGCATATGTTTTGTAAACTTTCGACATCATTCCTATGAATTGGTACTTGGAAACAAAGCTCTGCCATGGTACCATGGAGTGGGACATTCTAGGAGAAGGATTTTTTATGTCCTTCAGCTTTGAGGATGGGTTTGAAAGCATCGACGAAGTTGCAGGATGTTAAGGCAACAATATTCAGAATACCGTAGGATCCTTTAGAATTGATTCAACCAGATTGGAGGACCTAGCTTTGCCATGCGCTGGAGTTCTATAACATGACTGTTGAAGGAGATGATGAGGATCTAAGGAATATTAACATCCTAGAGGCTGTAGGCTGCCGCGAAGCTGAGGGACCGGAGATAGAGAATCCAAACATCACCACACCATTGAAGACTAGACAAGCGAACATTGGCACAGAGGTGGAGTCAAATTTTGCAAAGATTAGAGATTACTAGGATGATGCTACAGTAGAGAAAGTCATTAAGTTGCTCTGCGAATATCAGGACTAATTTCCTACCAAATTTTCGAACTTAAAAGGCATCATAGGCGATTTGGGAGTCATGAAAATAACTTTGAAACTGGACACAAACCTTGTTAAGAAAAGGCCATATCACCTTAATCCAAAATACAAGGAAAATGTTCACTTGGAGTTGGAAAAGATGCTTGCAGTGGGTATTATTGAATAAGTGGAGGATATAATTGAGTGATTCCAATGGTCATTCAAGAAAAGAAGCAAAAGGATGAAATAAGGATTTGCGTAGATCTCAGGAAGCTTAACGATGCTTGGCTTCATGATCCTTTTCCGACTTCGTTCATAGATGAAGTACTAGATAATGTTGGAGGGCAGGAGTCCTACTCATTCACTCATGGATTCTCTAGATACCATCAGATAAAGATCATGCCAGAAGACAGGAGTAAGACCACCTTCATGACAGAGTGGGTATGTTTCCACTGATGAGCCCTAGAAATGGGTAATTATATGGGCTAATTTGGCCTCCTAACTTAGCGTAATCCACCATTATCATTATTTTATTGCATGTTTTTTATTATATTTATGCTAATAGAGTGAATTGGGCTAGTTATTATGCCAAAAAGTCTAATGTGTGCTTTATGCATATTTTTGGTCAATTTTGAGACAAAATCAAAGGTTTAATGAGCATTTGGTAGCCAATATTTGAGGAAAACAAGGGAGAGGATTTGTAGGAGGGTGTCCCCCTCATTTATGACCCCCTACCTTGAATCCTCGTTTAGAAAAATCGGAGCACAAGCAGCCACATTGATGCATTAAAGGGGTAGCGGAGCAAGTGAAGAAGAACTGCTATCTATCTCTAGTCTTAGGAGCCAAGCCTCCTTGATTTTAGGAGAGTTGTTGGAGGCTTCAGTTGTATAAATAGGAGTGCTTAGGTGCTCAGTATTTTAGTTGGTTTTTAGTCAATTTTTTTCACTTTTGTTGCAGCTCTTGCTCATCTCATTTCGAGCTTACTTTTGTGAATAGTTTATGTAATGTGACTTTTATTTTGATAATGGAGATGAAATATTTTCTGAGCCAGCACTGATTTCTTTTAGAGGGCTAAAGCTCTTGGGTTAGGGCTCAACCCAAGCTTCCCAACACCTCTTTCTTTGTACTTATATGTTTTTGCTTCAGTTCATGAATTAATTTCTGTTATATAGATTCATTTTCCCTTGGTTAGAATAGGTTTCTTTTGTTGGTTTACGTAGTTGATTCCATTTCAGTTGCTGAAGTAGGTTAAATAGAGATAGGAAAAGATCCAAAAAGACTATTAATAGAGCCTTGATCTCCTTTGCCCCCCTTTGGGGCCATGAGCTAAGGTCAAGGTACTCTTTCTACCACTAAAAACACAGTTTTGCTTCCTCCATGCAATTTCTAGTGTTGTAGTTTGATTTAAAAGTTAATGCTCTGCTTCAGATCCATTTTTCCATGTTCATTTCTATTTTTGCAACAAATCTATTTCCATGCTTCCTTGTTCATATAGCACTGTTCAACATTTTGTTTTTCCAGGTCAGGGTTTAGGTTCACATAAGATATAGTTATGTTCTTTTGGTACAGCTGGTTCTTTTCTTGCTTAGTTTCAGTATTTAGATGTGCAGCTCTCTTACAACACACCTTTTCTCATAATACATCAAAAAAGAAGCCATCATCATCTCTTTTCTCACAGGTTTCACAAGTCATTCACAACCCTTCACGAATCTGCCCTAGTTTCTGCATTTATCTCATAAGCTTTCTTTTCATTGTTTGAACGAATCCAACCATCATTTTCTTTCGTAATCCTCCTTGATGAGCTTCAGACACCTTAATACCTCCCTGTAATCTTCAGCTACCCTTCCCACCATTTTTCCAACTTTAAAACCTCCAAAAACAGCTCTCAGCATCCTCCTGTAGATCCCCTGCAGCTTCCTGTAGAATTTCCTGAAAGTGACCTTTTGGAGTCCGATTGAAGAGAAAGTCTCTAGAAGGTTACCAGAGGCTTCTTAGGACTCCCCCACACCTTCCTACACCTCTACAAACCCCAAAGTCTCCCTCCATCGCCACCTAATCGCTGCTACATCCACAAACCGATAAATTACATATATAACAACTACACATAAAACACATAAAAACACAAAAAAATGTTTTTTCCTCATTTCCTTCCAGAAGTAGCTTGAATAGATGTAATTTACTTTCGCAGTAGTCAATGGCACTCATTTCATCAGTTTTCATCTCTTTTTTTGCAAAAGTAGGGTTAGTTGGAAAAATTAGGGTTTGCTTTACACTCTAGTCTTCTTTCTCTTTCTGCAAGTAGAATAGCCTCTTTAGAGTTAGCTTTCTTTCATCACAGTTAAAAGCTTATTTTAGGAATTCATAGAAGTTGGATTGAGCTCCTAGTGATCTTGCGCTAGCTGACCAAGTGACAGCCTGTAGTAAGAGCTAGTACTTGTGCATATAGCACCGCCGCTTCCAAGTTTGTTACAATCTACCAGGTTGATAAAAGTAAAGTAGGAAGCCCCAGAAGTTGCAGTTCTTGCTGCAATACTGGTTCTCACCACCTTTTGGCATCGTTGTCGGGGAAGCGTTAAAGTATTTTGTGATTACTACTTTTTTTATATTTTCTACTGCAATATTCTACTAAGTAGTTTGTTTCAACAAAAGTAGAGTAGTTGTTTCTTTCCATTTCTACATTTCCTTGCTTTCATTTCAGTTCTACAATTTCCATTTCAGAAAAAGTAGATTAGTCATTTCCTTGATTTCATTTCAATTTTGCAATTTCTATTTAAGCAAAAGTAGATTATTCATTTCCTTGCTTCCATTTCAATTATGCTATTTCCATTTCAGCAAAAGTAGATTAGTCATTTCAGTTAGTTGCAATTTGTTTGTTCAATCAATTTCAGTTTTGTAGGTACAAGCAGAAAAAACAAAAATCACCCAAAAAAGAGATTCCCTTTCATGCCTCGTAGGAATAGAGATAATTCAGGGGAATTCCTACCCAACACCTCCACCACATCACAAAGCCACCCTTCTCTCTTCTTCGGTGGCAGTGATATAGAAGATCCTTTAGGAGAAGAACCTGAGATATTTTAAGAACCTATAGGAGAAGAAGAGGAAGAAACCATCCCTCCTGAGACAATGGCTGAAAACATAAATGCTAGGGGAAATGGAGAAAGAGTAGAGGGTACCTTTCCCATCCGAGAGACCAATGGGAACACTAAAATGAAGAACATAAGCCCTTCAACCCTACCTCCATGGATTAAGTACAAAAGATATTGACACCTTCCTATTTGAGTTTATTGTTATATGTTGAACCTATGACTATGTAGAAGATGAGCAGAAGTTGAAACTATTTCCTTCTACCCTTAAGGATGAAACATTGCATTGCTTCATGGGGTTACCTAGAAACATCATCACAACTTGGGCTTAGATGCAGCAAGCCTTCAATAATAAATATCGAGACTACTGTAGGTCAAAATATACCAAGGAAGAAATCTTCTGAATGACCATGGGAAGTGATGAATCCTTGGAAGATTATGAGGAGAGATTCCAGCTCAGTTATAAAATGGCTAGGTACACACTTAACCCCGAATCTTAATTTTGGTCCTGCTCAGAGGAATTCTGGAAGACCTTCTAGACACCCTCCATTTACTGGTTGGGGGAAACATCTACCAACTACTTTATGAAGACATCAAGACTGTGTTTAGGAACCATTCTAGGACATCTAGAAAGAGAGGTAGGGGGAGTCAACCCATAGTGAGTACCTCCCCATTTAGTTCATCCTTCAAAGGTGAACTTGGAAACATGCTAGAAGACTTCAAGAGTGAGATGCTACAAACTCTTGCCATGCAAATGGATACCTTGCATATCAAAAGGAAATAGGAGGAGGTAGAGAGGTCAATGGCCATTTTTTGTCCTAGGTGCACTAGAAGGCACCCTAGGAATGAATGTCCATTGAAATCTATAGAGGTTTGTTCAGTCTGTGAAGAAGATCATTCTATAGATAAGTTCCCTTCCTTGACCGAGCTTAAAGTTGTATACCAAGGGGCCGAAGGAGCCAATGAACCACTCTATTTCATAAATGAAAGGAGGCCACATGGACCTAGACCTTACTAGCAGGGAATGCAAGGGACATCCCAGGCATACTACAACCCCAATCAAGCCACTTTCATGCCTTCTTGGGGCCCCCCTGCTGATCCTTCCTGGTCCACACCTCCTCCTTGGTCATATCCATTTCAATATTATGCTTAACTAGCTACTCATTCATTTCACTCCTATGCTCAGCCACAAGCTCAGTGGAATGCACCCCATGAGGGGTGGAGGCCCCAGTACAACTCTCCTCGCTCTCTTTTGCCTCCAACACCTACTCCACCTCAACCATTGCCTCCTTCTCCACCAAGGAAACCCCAAATGCCTACTCAACCACACCGGAACCTGAATAACACACAGGGTCAGCAAGTATATAGTGGGGAACCATCATGCCCAACCTATGCTATGGAGATTCATGAGATTAACCTACAATCTGGGAAGGTTCTCCCAAATAGCCAGCCTCCCCCTAAGGAGGATGAGGAAGATAAAGAGGAAAGTGAACCGAAAGTATCTCCACCCTTTCTTGAGAGATTATCTGGCACAACCTAGCCTACCCTAGAAGAAACTAAACTTCTGGGAGAATTGAAACAATTATGTGTAAAGATACCACTTCTCCAAGCCATAAAGGATGTGCTTATATACAAAAATATGATCAAATAGAAGTGCTTCAGGCATCCAGGCCGGCGTGAGAGAGATGCCCCAACCATCAATGTCATAGGACAATTGTCTGACCTAATGTTGGGGCAAGTAACTTGTTTGAAGTATCTAGACCCTGGAAGCCCAGTAGTTTATGTCCACATCAATGGCACCATGATCCCCCATAAACTGATTGATCTAGGGGTTTCCATTAATGTGATGAAAAAGGACACTATGCTCAAGCTCAACCTCCAGGGCTCCTTGAGAAATACCACAACAGTATTGCAGTTAGCATACTGCTCCACCAAGACACCTGAAGGGATTATGGAAGATGTAATGGTCTCCACTGATTCTTGGGAGTACCCTGCCGCTTTCCTAGTTCTCCAGACAAAGGTAAAGCTCACTTGGTATCCTCTCATCCTGGAAAGACCCTGGTTGGCTACTGCAAATGCCTACATCATCTGTCGAGCTGGGAACATGACAATCAAGAACAGGCATATGTCCAAGCAGCTAGTCCTATACCCTCTTGCCCAACCTTTAATAGAACATGATCTACCTCTCTGGTTGGAGGAGGAAGATGAGGATGAAGTCTATTCTACACCACTGTATGCAGTAGAAACTACCATGTGGGGGGGCCACAAACTGAGGATGATATCATTGAAAACTTAATTCAAAATTCACCCCCCAGTACTTTTCCACTGGAAGAGCTAGTGAAAGAAACCTCAGACAATCCTTTAGTTGATCTCTGTGTGGCCAACCCGATCTCTCTCCGTGTTAAGAATATAGAGTTCACCACAGAAAAATCCTTGAAAATAAATTCATCCCTATCCACCTCCTAGTAGAAGGAACTGTGTAGCTTATTGAGAAAACATTTAGATGCCTTCACCTAGAGCTATAAGGAGATGAAGGGAGTGCACCCTTCAGTCTGTACTCATCACATTTACATTAGGGAAGATTTCGAACCAGTGAGGCAGCCTCAAAGGAGGATGAATCCAACCCTTAAAGACATTGTCAAGGAAGAATTGCAAAAGTTGCTAGATGTAGGATTCATCTACCCCATCTTCGACAGTGAGTGGGTCTCTCCTTTGGTGCTAGTGCCAAAGAAAAATGGTAAGTGGATAATCTGTGTCGATTATCAGGAACTGAACAATGACACCAAAAAGGACCATTTTCCTTTGGCTTTCATAGATCAAGTGTTATATGTCTGGCGGGGAAAACGTTTTTCTCCTTCCTAGATGGGTTCAGTGGGTACAATCAGATCCAAATCAGCCTAGAAGACCAAGATAAGACCACTTTCACTTGTCCTTGGGGTACCTTTGCCTTTCAGGTCCTTCCTTTTGGTTTGTGCAATGCTCTCGCCACTTTCCAGAGAGCAGTACTGAGTATATTTTCTGAACTGTTCCATGATGTAGTGGAAATATATATCGATGATTTTACCCCTTGTGGTTCTAACTTTTAGGAAGCTTTATCTAACCTGGGAAAAGTTTTGGACAAGTGTATTGAAATGAACTTGTTCGTCAGTCCGTAAAAATGTGAATTCTTGATGACTGAAGGGACCGTGCTAGGTCATGCAATATCTCAATAAGCATTGCAGGTGGACCCCAACAAAATTGCCATCATCCAAAGGGTCCCACCTCCTCAAAAGGTGAGAGATGTCCGAAGTTTCCTAGGCTTAGTAGGATATTACAGAAGATTCATTAATGATTTCAGTAAGCTAGCCTCTCCATTGTTTGGTCTTTTGGGAAAAGATGTCGAGTTCATATGGATTGACAATTGTCAAGAAGCCCTAGATACCTTGAAAAGTAAACTGGTGACTGCCCCAATTTTCAGGGTCCCAAACTGGGCCCTACCTTTCCACATTCACACAGATGCCTCAAACAAAGGAATAAGAGCAACCTTAAGGCAAGTTGATGAAAAGTTACCTTATGCCATATACTTTATAAGTAAAAATTTGTTAAAGGCAGAGTTGAACTACAGGGTAACCAAGAAAGAACTCCTAGGTGTAGTACATTCCTTAAATAAATTCAGACATTACATCACAGGCTATCAAACCTTTGTACACACTGATCATGCTGTAATTAGGTATTTAATGAAAAAACTAGATGTAAATGCTCGCATCATTAGGTCGTTGCTTTTATTGCAGCAATTTGATTTAACCATTGTTGATAAGCCTGGTAAGGAAAATGTTGTTGCTATCTTTTTGTCTAGAGTAAATCTACCTGCATGTGAGGAAGGAATGGTGGATGATCAAATGCCAAAAGAACACCTATTTTCTATCTCAATACTCTCTCCATGGTTTTTTGATATAGAAAACTACTTGGTTTCATCACACTTCCCACCACACCTGTCCTCAAAAGAGAAGAGCAAGATCGTGAGGAAAAGTGCCCCTTTCATTTAGGTTGGGAGCAATCTCTTGAAACTTGGCCTAGATAAAATTTTGAGACGATGTGTCAAGGAGGAAGAAGGTTTTGACATTCTACTGACCTGTCATGAATGGCCTTGTGGGGGCCATTTTGCAGCAAAGAGGACTGCCTTCAAAATTCTACAAGTGGGTTACTATTGGCCCACTCTTCATCAAGATGTGAAGAGATATATCAGCCAATGTGATCGATGCCAAAGGATGGGGAAAGAGACTCTAAAGGGTAGTGAGAATGGTTGGGACAACAAACATCCATTCGTTTGTACTTCGGATACCCTTATAATGGAACCATTGGAGATTGTTGAAGTGATTAATCCCCGGAGAATACAGGGATGAGATGCCCATGCAACCTCAAGTGACTTTAGAGCCATTTGAGAAGTGGAGCATGAACTTTGTGGGTCCTATCAACCCTTTTTTAAACCAGAAACAATACATCATTGTGTGCACCGGTTATTTGACAAATTAGCCAGAGACAAAGGCAACCAAGGCAACAATAGAAGAAAAAGTAGTTTATTTTTTAAGAGAGATCATATTCTATAAGTTCGAGTATCCAAGAGAACTAGTTACAGATCAAGGCAGTCAGTTCACTTCCAATTTGGTTGAAGAACTGCTCTCACATCATAAAGTCAAGCACAGGACTTCCACCCCATACCATCCACAAGCAAATGGACAGGTGGAAGTCACTAATAGAGCTTTGGAAGGAATTATGACCAAGTTAGTGAGCAACAGTAGAAAAGATTGGGTGGATAGATTGGCTGAGGCTACCTAGGCCTACAACACCACATGGAAGACCACCATAGGGTTCACACTCTATGAACTGATCTATGGGAAGAAGGCTTTGGTGTCAATAGAATTTGAATACAATACACTAAGAATGGCAGCTCAGCTAGACCTAGACCTCAACCATGCACAAAGGGAAAGGTTACTCCAGCGTAATGGATTGGATGAACAGAGATTGCAGGCACTTCTCAACACAGAAGTAATCAAGCTTCAAAGGAAGATATGGCATGAAAAAAACATCAAGGAGAAGCAATTCCAAGAAGAAGATTGGGCGCTGTTGTATGACTCAAGGTATAAATATTTCAAGGGCAAGCTGAGGATAAGATGGTTGGGACCCTACACGGTAGAAACGTGCAATGATAATGGTTCAGTTCTGATCAGGACCATTGAAGGGGAAGCCATCTCCATGCTTGTCAATGGGCATAGGTTGAAAATTTACAAGAAGCCCCTCTCCAAGGAAGAATTCATTGAAGATATGATTAAAACGATGTTGGTAGTGGAGCAGGTCTTAGCCTCCACTCCATCCACTCACTGAAAAAAGAAACAATAATAAGGACTCAAGTGAAAACCTCTATGAGGCACTTGAATCCCATAATTGGGTTGAAAACTTCTCTGGAGGTGGCCCAGTGATGACCAAAATAGGAAAATGAAGAGAATAAAGATCCCTGGGTGAAAACCTCCCTTGGAGGGGCCCATGGTAGGTAGATAGGGTGAAAAGCTCCTATAGGCGTCCTAGTTGTATTTTCAAAAAAAAAAACAGAAAAACAGAAAATTGACTTTTTGAGTGCATTGCAGGTCACAGATGGACCCTAGGAAGCAAGGGGACGTGCCACCAAGCCTATTACATATCCTCTAGACCCTTCTCCATCATTTCTGATTCTCCTTTCCATCTCTTGGTGTTTTTTTCTGAAGACTGTGCATCCTACAGGAAGCCCTCTGTGTTCTACAGGAGGCTCCTGTAGAAATTACAGAGAGCTCAAAATGAAGCTAAAAAAAATGATTGAAGAGCTAAGAATTTTCACGGAGAGCCTATAGGCCATCCTATAGCCATCCAGCATCCTAACCCTCCATCCCACACCTACACCACCTCATTTACAATTATTTCTTTCCTTCTTGCAAATAAACAAGAGAAACATGTTTTTCAAAAAACCGAGGAAATAAAAAAACAACACCCCTACAACTCACCTATAGCCTACCGGATACTTCTCCATTGCCATTAACCTCTTCAAGTAGCCTCCTCACAGCCTCCTGCATAAGCCTCATCTAAAAATTTTAGAGGGATAAGCAGCTACAGGAGCTCCTGTAGGACTCCTATAGCAGCTGATCCCCTTAAAAATCAAGCTCCAGCAGCAGAACAGTTGCAGCCACAGGTGTGCAGAAGATATCCAAAGCAAGATCCAACTAGAGATCACCTGTACAAAGCGACTGAGCCACATATCAAGAAGCCACAAGTATATGGTAGCATGAATACAAGTATGCAGCACCAAAGTCTTAGCATGCGGCAACAACAAAGCTTAGCAACACTATAACACAAACATTTTAACTTGCAAGTAAGTGTCTAAACCTATTCCTCTATTGCATCTGTATAATTCAAAACTTCATAAACAAATGGAATGGTTGAAGATTAAACCCGAAAGGTGGCTAGTTAATTGGCCACCCTCGTCTAGTTCGACCATGTTCATCCGAAGATCACACTGCACATGTGTCTAGTCAACTCAAGGAAAATCCAAAAAGACAAGTAGTGGCAGATGTTGAACTCCAATGCAAATGATGGGAAGTGATTGCGGGCAAAAAGCATAAAGTCTCATAAGGACACTGCAGTGGGTACCAACGGTCCAAATAATGGTAATGTACCCTTTCTGCCACCTCACCTCATTGTCGGAAACCTCTCCAGTAACCATAAGTACGCTCTCTCGAGCTTATTCACGACCTTTGTTTTCATTTTTATCATCGTGCCCTCGATTGCAGTGAGCTCTCTACCACCTCCAGAGCCTTGAAACCATCACTCTCTGTCATTCTCAGAACTCCTCTGCTTATCGGGTTCTACAGGAACATTATCGGGTTCTACAGGAGCAGTAAAAGGTCCTACAGAAGCCCTTTCTACAGGAGGGCCAATGAGCAGTCTTGCAGAAGAAAAAATGGGATTTTCATTCAAATTCAGGCTCAAAGAGGTAGAATCGATGCAAACCCACTTTTCATATTCATATATACAAGGGGTGATATGATTTTAAGAAAGAATTGAGCCTAAAAAGGAAGAGGAATTACATTCAAAAGTTCTACCTACTTCTTAAGAAAAAACAAAGTTTTTATCTATTCTCTGTTTCTGAAGTACTGTCTCCTTCTCCACCTTGGTACTCACATATATGAGGAGTGATGCAATTTTAGGAAGAATTAAACCTGAAAGAAAGAGAAATTGTATTAAAAAGTCTTCCTGTTTCTCAAAGAAAAACACAGTTTTTTTCCTTTGTTTCCTGGTTTTTGAAAATTGTTGTCTCCTTCTCCACTTGAGGCATTCCAAAGATTCTAAACATAATGCCAAGGGGATTTATGCGGAAGGAACCTCTAAACTTAGCCAGGCTACATGAACACCCAGAGTTAGTAGCCCTTTTTACCAGAGCCAATTGGATGCCATTCTTTGAAAAACTTCGTGGGTATGATGAAGAAGTAACGCAGGAGTTTTCCCTGTCCTTGATATGTCACTCAAAAATCCATGACACTGTTAGTTTTAGGGGTCTCACCATGGAAATCACCCCAGAGTTCATCAGTAGGGTTACCAATCTCCCACTTGGACTACCCTAGAGCAAGGAGGAAAAACCACTTTGTCAAGTTGCCAAGAAAACCTTCTTCCAGCCAAATGAGCATCTTATATAGGACAAAAATGGCATCAGAAGTACAAGCATACCTTACCCTTGGGATGAGGTCAGTTATCAGATTATCAAATACATCAGCTGTGAAGGAAGGTACAACATAGTTTATGGGTACCATTTCAGACTTTTGCATGAGTTAAGATATGACATGGATCTTCCTGCACTCCAAAAACTCAGTATTCCCTATTTTCTCCTCCAGTCCCTAATAGATTCTAGCATTAAATTGAAGGCAGGAGGTCCAGACCAATTGGCTCACCATGGGCTAATTAAACTACTAGTGGAAGAGGCCCTCCACACCTTCACAATACCCATAGCCTGGGAGATTTTTAAAAATATGACAAGGGAAGATGATGTAAAAGCCCTCACATATGACCTCAGTCCATCTGAAAGTGAGGGATAAGAACAAAAAGGGGAAGATGAGGAAGAAACCAAAAAAGAAGAAGAGAAAACACAAACAGAGAAGGAGGAACCAGAAACAGGGAAGGAAAAAACCCAAATAGAGAAAGAAAAACATGAAACAGAGCAGGAAGAGACCAAAGGAGAGAAGAAGAAGGAACCTAGAACAAAAGAGAAAAATACTAAAACAGAAAGGAAAGAGATTAATTCTGAGAAGAACAAGGCTAAAGCAGAGAGGGCAAAAACTAAAAAAGATGAGAAGTAAATTAAAACAAGGATAGAAGAAACAAGACTAGTAGAGGCAAAAAAGACAAAAGAAAAAGAAACAAAAGCAAAGAAGGCAGAAATGTCTCCTGAAACACTAGAAATGGAGGCATCAACTTTTCTTCCTGCACTCAGCACCCCAGTTAAGCCCAAACAAAAGAGAAAAGGGCAACCATCCATGTATTTCAAGGCTCGAAAAAGAACCAGGATAAAAATAGGGAAGCCATAGCCACCCTCAAAAGAGCTTATCACCATTGAAGATTCTCCTACTGCCAAAAAGGAGGAATCTCCATCCAAAACTCCCATTACCTATTAAAGAGGAAGCCCTAGATCTTCCACTTGGAAGGAAATGATAAAACTACAGGACTTTAAAATAGTCCTACAGGAGACGCAGGCCGCTCTACAGGAGACATTGACAAAGCTACAAGAGACTGAGAAACTTGAGTAAAAGGCAGAAGAGCAGACCCAGAAGAAGGATGAGGCAGCAGAGATACCAAATCCTAACCCCCAACCTAGTTTAGGCTCTTACTACAACCTTCTTGAAGGGGGGGGGGAAATTATTCCACAGAGGTTTGCATTCCCACTTTTCTTTGAACTGGAAAAAGAAAGGGTAAGGAGCCATAGATGGATGTAGATCGCAAAGTCCAAAGGGGTGGAATACATTGGGCACATGGAAAACAAGTTCAGAGAAATGGGCAAGGAATTGATCACTGTAAGACATACAAAAGCCATCCGAAGATCTCACTTGGAAGCAAAGAATGAAATGTTAATAAAATAGTTGCAAGAAAGGGAAACCCATGTAGAGACTGAAATGTTAAGAAAACAACTACAAGAAAGGGAAACCCAGTTAGAATGCATGGCTAGTTGGGCTATGAAGGCAGTACAATGTAGACATCCAGCCAAATCATATGGATTATACCTCAAAGATTAGTGGCTACAGTTCCAAATCAAGACTCTGGCCCAGAGAGGCACCATACCTTTCCAAGATTATAGACAATTCATGGATTTATGTGATCATAGTTCAACAGAGGACAAGGCAAAGTTGGTAGAGTTTTATTTACATAACATGGCCCTTACTAATATGAACCTATGGGACCCGAATGCTAGGTTAGGAGACTTGCACCTGAAGGCCATGGCATCATTGATGAGTCATGAGGAGAAAAGAGCAACATAAATCAAGAAGTTGATGGAAAAAGAACAAAATGAACCCCTGATGATTACAGCAGAGCCATCAGACCCTATGGATCTCATTAGCACACACCAACAACTTGCAACTGATCCTCAAAGTGCCCCTAAGTACATCAATGATCAGGCCTAGGCTATTGCACATTTTGAGGACATGGAGAGATTTCTTGGAGATGACTGCATTCATGCCTGCATGAGAAGGTGGAACACACTGCCACACAACCTACAGATAAGGGAGTATCACTCCCAAAATAGGATGAGAGAAGCATTGAGGAGAGTGCCACTGTATAAGTACTCTATGCAAAGTTTGAAGGCCAATTGGATTGGCCTCAAGTTGAGTCCCCCACTATTGCTAGGACTGTTAGAGGGCACAAAGGAGGAAGAAGAAAGATAGCAGTAGGAAGAGGTGGACAGAAAGGCTAGATTCCATGATAAGGAAGAGGATCTCACATCAGAAGCATGGAATCTCAAGGAGGCCATCTGGGCCATCAAAGATGAGGAGATAGACTAGTTGCTCAGAGGATGAGCAACACACATTCAGTTGGGGGGTGATGATGAGCCCCAGAAATGGGTAATTATATGGGCTCATTTGGCTTCCTAACTTAGCTTAATCTACCATTCTCATTAGTTTATTGCATGTTTTTTATTATATTTATGCTAACAGAGTGAATTGGGTTAGTCATTATGCCAAAGAGTCTAATGTCTGCTTTATGCAAATTTTTGGTCAATTTTGGAACAAAATCAAAGGTTTAATGAGCATTTGGTAGCCAATATTTGAGGAAAACAAGGGAGAGGATTTGTAGGAGGGTGTCCTCCTCATTTATGACCCCCTACCTTGAATCCTTCTTTAGAAAACTTGGAACACAAACAGCCACATTGATGCATCAAAGGGGTAGCCGAGAAAGTGAAGAAGAACCGCTGTCTATATCTAGTCTTGGGAGCCAAGCCTCGTTGATTTTAGTAGAGATGTTGGAGGCTCTAGTTGTATAAATAGGAGGGATTAGGTGCTCATTAGTTTAGTTGGTTGTTAGTCAAATTTTTGCACTTTTTTTGCAGCTCATTTCGAGCTTATTTTTGTGAACAATTTATGTAATGTGACTTTTATTTTGATAATGGACATGAAATATTTTCTGAACCAGCACTAATTTCTTTCAGAGGGCTAAATCTCTTGGGTAAGGGCCCAACCCAAACTACCCAGCACCTCTTTCTTTGTACTTATATGTTTTTTCTTTAGTTCATGAATTAATTTATGTTAGATAGATTCCTTTTCCCTTGGTTAGAATAGGTTGCTTTTGTTGGTTTACGTAGCTGTTTCCATTTCAATTGCTGAAGTAGGTTAAATAGAGATAGGAAAAGATCCAAAATGGCCATCAATAGATCCTTGATCTCCTTTCCTCCATTCGAGGCCATGAGCCGAGGTCAAGGCACTCTTGCTGCCACTAAAAACACAGTTTTGCTTCCTCCATGCAATTTCTAGTGTTGTAGTTTGATTTAAAAGTTAATGCTCTGCTTCAGATCTACTTTGCCATGTTCATTTTTGTTTGTGCAATAAATGTCTTTCCTACTTCCCTATTCATATAGCACTATTCAGCATTTTGTTTTTCCAGGTCAAAGTTTAGGTTAACATAAGATATAGTTATGTTCTTTTAGTACAACTAGTTATTTCCTTGCTCAGTTTCAATATTTAGATGTGTAGCTCTCTTACAACACACCTCTGCTCATAATAAATCAATAAAGAAGCCATCATCATCTCTTTTCTCATAGGTTTCACAAGTCATTCACAGATCTTCACGAATCTGCCCTAATTTCTGCATTTCTCTCATAAGATTTCTTCTCATCCTTTGAACGAATCCAACCATTATTTTCTTTCATAATCCTCCTTGATGAGCTCCAGACACCTTTACACCTCCCTCTAATCTTCAGCTACCCTTTCCCATCATCTTTCCACCTTTACAACTTCCAAAAATAGCTCTCGGCATCCTCCTGTATATCCTCTTGTAGATCCCTTGTAGCCTTGTGTAGAATTTCTTGAAAGTGACTTTTTGAAATCCGATTGCAGAGAAAGTCTCTAGAAGGTTACCAAAGGCTTCTTAGGACTCCCGCACACCTCCCTTCACCTTTGAAAATCCCAAAGTTTCCCTCCATCGCCACCTAATTGCTGCCACATCCACAAATAGATAAATTACATACATAAAAACTCCACATAAAACACATAAAAACCCAAAAAGATGTTTTTTTCTCATTTCCTTCCAGAAGTAGCTTGAATAGATGTAATTTACTTTCTTAGTAGTCAATGGCACTCATTTCATCAATTTTCATCTCTTTTTATGCAAAAGTAGGGTTAGTTGGAAAAATTAGGGTTTGCTAGGGTTTGTTTTACACTCTAGTCTTCTTTCTCTTTCTGCAAGTAGAATAGCCTCTTTAGAGTTAGCTTTTTTTCATCATAGTTAAAAGCTTCTTCTGGGAATTCATAGAAGTTGGCTTGAGCTCCTAGTGATCTTGCGCCAGATGACCAAGTGACAGCTTGTAGTAAGAGCTAGTACTTGTGCATACAACACTGTCGCTTCCAAGTTTGTTACGAACTACCGGGTTGATAAAAGTAAAGTAGGAAGCCCCAAGAGTTGCAGCATTCTTGCTGCAATACTGGTTCTCACCAGTATACAGTGACGCCTTTTTGACTTAAGAATGCACCGACGATCTTCTTGCGCGTAGTCATCGCGGTGTTCAAATAATTCGTTCACAAGTTCTTGGAGGTATATTTTGATGATTGGACAGTGTCTGGGTTAGTAAAATGCCATGTAGCCAGTTTGTGCTTGATGTTGGATACATGCAGAAGGTATCAGAGTGTGCTAAACCTAAAGAAATGCTTGTTCTGCGTCCCTTTCAAAATCGTGTTGGGTCATGTGGTATGCAGGAAAGGACTTATGGTTGACCCTGCTAAGATCGCGGTATAAATAGTTTAGAGGCACCAAGAAGTGTTAAATAGTTGTACACCACAATGGGCCACACTGGGTACTACCGAAAGTTCATCACAAGTTATGCTTAGATTATCACGCCTATGGAAAAGCTACTAAAGAAGGATTCTACTTCTGTTGGGATGAATAATGTCAGCTCAGCCTGGATGTACTGAAGGAGAAAATGGTCACTGCACTGATCCTGGTCTTCCCGGATTGGAAGAAGGAATTCTATGTGCATGTGGATGCGTCATGTATTTCATTAGTGGCAGTGATGACACAGGCTGGCGAAGGAGAACTAGATCATCTTATAGTGTTTGCAAGTAGGAAGTTGTCTAAGGCTGAAAAGAATTATTCGACAATAGAGCGCGAAGGATTGGCTATCGTGTACATGCTCCAGAAGTTCATACATTACCTGCTAGGCAAACATTTGAAGATGTACAAAGACCATTCTTCATTAAAATATCTAGTTAATAAGCCTGTTTTGGGGGCGAAAATATGCAGATGGTTGTTGTTGTTCCAAGAATATGATTTTGAGGTAATTGTGAAGCCAGGGTGATTGAATGTAGGGCGAAACCATTTATCGCACATTGAACGAGGAGAGGAGCCTACTAATTTGGAGGAAGGGTTGCCTGATTCACAGCTCTTCACGATGTGCATAGTGGATTATCACTTCATAGATATTATCCATTTCTTGACCATAGGAATGGCTCCAGAAGGATATACCAACCATGAAAAGAAATAATTGGTGGTGCACGCGACAAATTTCTTTGTGATTGTAGGGCATTTATATAATATGGGATTGGATGAGATACTTCGACGTTATGTGCCTGATTTTGAATGGAACAATATCCTCGTTGAAGCTCATGGAGGAGCTGCGGGAGGGAATTATGCAGGAAAAGCAACAACGTAGAAGATTTTGCGCTCTGGGTTGTGGTGCCCGATGTTGCATAAGGATTCTAAAGCCTATTATATGGCATGTGATGCATGTCAGAGAATGGGTATGCCATCGTGGAGGGATGAGCTACCTTTGAATATCTAGGTGTGATTGCACCCATTTGAGAAATGGGCAATTGATTTTGTAGGACCAATTCAGCCTCTAGGCAAGAAGACAGGTGCGTGGTATATCATCACCGCGGCCGAATATTTGACGAGATGGGTGGAGGCACAACCTATGAAGGACTATACAGGGGCAACAACAACAAAATTTCTATTCGAATATGTGTTGACTAGATTTTGTTACCCAAAGGTACTAATGAGTGTTCTTGATGCAATTTTTCTCAATGAAACAATCAACGCGCTGACAGATGAGTTCTAGGTTTACCATTAGAAGAGTACACCATATCATCCTCAGGCCATTGGAATGGTTGAGGCTTTTAATACGATATTGGAGAATGCGCTGACGAAGGTTTGCAATGCGCAGCGAATGATTGGGACGTCCATGTACCAGCAATGTTATGGGCTTATAGAAGTAGTAAAAATCTAACTGGTTAGACACCTTTTAGGTTGGTCTATGGCGTGGAAGCTATCATGCTTATGGAGTATATCATGCATAGTCTATGCATTACAAATTTCACAGGAATGGTGGACTGCAAAACCTTAAAGGAAACGTCGACGCTGCTAATGGAGATCGAGGAAGATATATTTTTGGTTGGATTCCATCAGCAGGTTTAGAAGGAATGTGAAAAAGCTTGGGACAATCGACACATCAAACTGCGCACCTTCAAGGTAAATGATTTGGTTTTATTACATGACATTAAGTTTGATAAGTTTACAGGAAAATTTCAAATGCATTGGCTAGGGCCATATGTTATCAAAGAGATTATAGATGGTGGAGTAGTTCATCTCACGAAGTTGAATGGAGACCCATTTCCAGGAAGGGTAAATGGAAGTCGATTGAAGCCATACACCAAGGATCCAGCCCAATGACTACATGACGGTTGATGGGCCTCTAAATTAGACATAAATTAAGGACCATGCCTCTAATTTAAAACATAATTTAAGGCCTATGACCATCCTTCAACACATTAAACCTCTCTTTTTGCATTAGATAATTTATTTTTAACTTTAATATATTCATTAAGAAGGTTTATGAATAATTGAATACTTTTGCCTAATATTATTTATTTTTTTGTGGAATCTTATGATAATATTGGGAAGATTATGAAGAGATGGAGGAGGAGATAATTTAGGGACTTGTTCCCTACTACTGGAGGATCAATAATAAATAATAATTCAACAAGATATTATGGAATTATGGCACAAATTGTGATGTTTGTTGTGTGGCAAATGATGAGGTTGGTGGTGCTTGAATTTTCTCTTGCATTGGAGCTTGTATTTGTGCTCATATCTATAGTCATAATGATAGTCATGCTTGTGTTTGTGGCAATGTGGAGGGGTTGGAGGAGGGCGAGAGCATGAATAGTGAAGGTGGATGGATAAAGGAAGTGAAAGGCGTGTTTGACAAAGTGGAAGAGAGCATAGAAATGATGATGAAGGCATGAAAGACATGTTTGATGAAGTGGAGGAGAGCATAGAAATGATGATGAAGGCCTTTGAACCATTGAGAGTGGCTTACTAGAATGAGATGGGAATGTATCTTGGGAATCGAAACAACCTTATCCTCCAATTTATGATTCTTCCAAATCAAATTCACCAATTCTTGACTGCTAAGAAAGGATCAGAATTTATATCAAAAAGGCAGAAGCTTGGAGTTTTGGTTCAGGTTCGGCTCCATTGGAATTAAACAGGGGTTTGCAATTTGGCTCAGCTTTAGGAAAATTGAGAAATATTTCTTTAACAATCTAAAATGGAGGATGTTCTCCGAAAGGAAAATCTTCATTGGTCTCGACTCAATTGGTGGCTATAGGGGCAATCTCCATGTTCCGGCTCCTCTTCTTTTTTTCCTTCACAGAATGGGTATTTTTACTTGGGACATGATTATCCCGGAGTGGAGGGGCCTTACGCCTGCGCTGAAGGATGCAACTGTCATTGGCCTTCCTCAGGCCCTACTTTTACTCTAGGAAAATGTCAAGAATGCTCTTGTTGAAGGAGGGATGAAGCCTGCAGAGACAGATGATCACTTAGTATGGTCCCTATCTCACTCACATTCAATAGCGATTGTAAAAGACATATACTCTGATCTCGTCTCCAAAAAAATTATGCCTGCAAGACAGATTTTTCTGGTGTATTGGTGGAAACTTGGTTGTCCTATCAAAGTGATTATTTTCTCATGGTTAGTCTTTTACAACAAAAATTTAACATGGGCAAATTTGAGGAAGAGGTCTTGGCACGGTCCCAGCAGATGTGTGCTACAACGGGAGGAGGAGACAAACTTCCACATGTTCTTCAAATGTGCGACCTCTCAACAAATCTGGTATGAATTGGCTTCTTCTTTTTCTTTTCCTCACCTCAGTTTCATTTCTGTTAATGCAGCTTTTGCTTGGTGGGAAAGACAAGAAGCATCTAAGCGTCCAATCCTTCCCATCACATTATGGTGTGTTTGGAAGTGGAGAAATTTAAAAATGTTTGAAGACTCAAGCATCTCCTTCAACTCTGTTTTGTTTCAATTCTACTCTTTATATCAATCGATCCGAAGATAGGTCAAAGTCTGGAGCAATGTCTGGCACATAGTGCTTCCTTTTTGTGGGTGTCCAGGATCTAATCACCGAGAGTACCAGTTGGCTTGCTCTTCTATATTGCAGTGCTTCCTCCAGTTTCGGGAGCTTTCTTCCATCTGAGTGCACTGAGATCCTCTTTTTTCGTTCATTTTGGTTTTGTTTTGTCATCAACTCCATTCAGCAGTACATTATGGCAAAAATGTTGATATATGTTTTGATGCTGTCAGGTTTGAAATCATATGTTTCTATTTGGTGCTCAATGTTCTCATTTTATATGTCTTTCAACTATATGTAAAATCTATTTCTTAGCTTTCCTATGAGTCTGGTCACCATTGATATGGGAAACAAATCTTTTATCTGTTATCTACAGACCATGATGTATATATTGCCTCAATATAATATATTGCTTTTCTTTCTGAAAAAAAAAAAAGAAAGGATCAGAATTTCATATAGGAGATCTAAAAGTGAGGATGAAAGAACGAAAGAGATACATCTATATTTATATTTATAGGCATTCAATGAGTGGTGGTCCCTTGTGTAATTAGAGCCATCAATTTAACGAGGTAGTTTTGGCACAAATCAAGATGAGGGACCCTCAGTTATACTTCTGTCAAGCAGGGGTCCCTCATTCCGTCAAAGTTTGCTATAAGTTTTCGACTCCTAGTCCGATTTAACAATCCCTAGAATCACGTTGACATTATAAATTCCGCCAAGCACGTTGACTTTAGATTTAAGTATTCTCCCAAGACATTCACAATTGTTGTATTATGGATTGATATATTTGTTCTTTCATCCTATAATTCACATTTGAGGGCATGAATTAAGGAAGAACCCCTGGTCGAGGGTGCAAGATCCATGCCCCTTCCATCCGGATGCAATTTCCAAGTATCGGATCAAAATTTCCTACATATATTTCTTGAAATGTCTTCAGTGCAAGTAGGAGATGAGAGAGATAACGTTGCACGAATCTATGAACTAGGTTGAATGATCTTGCATTGAGAAGTTTATTAATGGAAGGAAACTAATTTAATATTCCCTTTCACTCCATAGAGTGATCAATTGATTCAACAAACTTTGTTTTTTCTTGCTTCACTATGAAAACAGAAAAAAAAAAATACCAAAAATTCTAGATGAAAGAAAGTGGGCAACTTAGATTATTGGCCGAAATTCTTAAATTTATATGGTAGATGAAAACTTAACTTGGTTCAATAGAATTTTTATGACGTCCAGAACTTTTAATTTGATTAAAGTCCATAAAAGAAGCTCTCAAATATAAGTAACATGAAATTCAAAAATAATGAATTCATATTATTAATCCATAATTATATTAATCATGTGATTGAATTAAAAATAATAATTTGGTTGAATGGTGGATGGAATATGGATGGAAATGTGTCATTCCTTTTGCTGAAAATTGCGTTTGACGAAAGGAAACATACTTTAATACCTCTCTTTACTGTAATTTGATTTTAAAATATTTATTGCAATTTAATTTTAAAATATTTATTTTTTTTTTCTCGGCAATACTAACTACTATTATATTAAAATGTACAGTAAAATATTACATCCAAAGAAGCTGGCTCCCTAGGGCCAACTGTGGCTCCATGGGTAGCAATAACCGACACATACAGTTGCCTTGCAGGGCGACATTAGCAAAAGACCGAAAAGCATGACACTGAGAGTTTCTAGAGGAACGCCATGACAGCCCACGCAGGGGCTTTTCCAAAACAAACATGTAATGCAAAGCTGCTGTAAAACCTGACGACAAAACCATGAACATACAAAAGACAGGCCGCGCCATGACCCAGGTACAAAACAGACGACTCCGCGCCTACTATAGCATCTATAGCCGCGTACAGGACTAAGCAGACTAATGAAAACAGACAAGATACAAAACATAAAATAGAAGTTGACAGGACCCCGACCTGAGAGTAGGAGGCAAAGGCACAGTAACGCCTTCGAGAGCTAATCCTCAGGCTTCTCTTCCTCAATTGTGCACCAACCTTGACCTTCTGGGATTCCTTCCCATATATCAATGGGATTTTGCTTCGGGGAAGGTGGTTCTGATTCACGGAATTGAGAGGGTGGCAGAGGGCACGCTGCTCCTGAAGCGCCTTCCACAGAAGACGTCTGTCCCATTGGACACTTACCCTTACCCTTCCTTGAGCTTTCTTCTGCACTTGATGGCTCATCTGATGTGAGCTTCTCTTTGCCACGCGATTTGCCATCCTCCCCAAGAACCAGGGATGACCCCTCTTCGTTCCCCTCTGGAATTTTAGTAAAAAGCACAGAGATATGTGCGTTAATGCCTGTATTTTCCCTGGAGCTACCCAGTGTGAAGATAACTGAGCCGAAGGCTGGTAGCATGGGCTCCCCCTCATTAGAATTGCCCACCTCCACAGCTTGGCATGGCGGAATTGGGGTGGCTCCCCTTCTTCGATGACAGTAGCAACAGCGACAGTGGTGATGAGTGTCCGATGTAGGGGGACGGGAGGATTCTCCACGTCCCGAGCTTCTCCTGTAAGGCATTCTCTCCCGCACCATGAAACCCACCAGACCTTCTCTCTGTTTACCAGCGATGAGAGGACAAAGAGCTTGTTGCTCCCAAATTGGGATGGAGCTGAGCTCAAGGGAGCAAAGACACAGTCCAAGAAGCGAGGAAATGAGGCGGGCCTCCTTCCAACACTCAACCACCAGCTCTCGTCGCAAGTTCTCAACATGCCCAGAATTTTCCTCCCAGCGTAATGCACCCATCTCCAGCAATCCTGCAGACTTAAACTCATCAACCTCTGCATTGAAGGGACCTTCAATAAATGCATAGTGTAGGTTTTCCCACGCCTCAAGCGGCTCCATTAATGATGCCCAGAAGCCTCTCCCGCTGCTGAGCTTTGGCGGCTTGAGGCATTAAAGACGCCTACGGCTTCACGTGGCAACCCATGCTCGCCATGTGGTTCTGCCTTTTCCCTACCATAGACACCCGCATTCGGGGAATTTTAAAATATTCGTTATTGATATTTATTATTTTATTAATTTTGAAATGATTTTATTGAGAGATTTTAAGTAGTATTTGATGGAAGGAAATATATTTTAATACCTCCCTTTATTGTAATTTGATTTTAAAATATTTATTATTGATATTTCTAATTTTATTAAATTTGAATTGATTTGTATGAGAGATTTTACGCATTTGAGTAGGCCAAATTGTAAAATATTAGATTCTAAGGAGTTGTTCTTTCACATTGTCTCATGTTTAGATAAAAATGTTAGAAATATCAAAAAACATAAAATAATCAATATAATTAATTTTTTTAAATGTTATTTTTTGAAGATGATGTGATTGGGCTTGGAGTATACCCTAAAATTGCATTATTTTAGTTAATAGCTTGTCTTCCTCAAATGTAATGAAACAGACCCAGAGGCATTTCGCAGGAGTGAAAGCCTACCCATTTTTAGACTACCAATGGGTTATTCTAGGTGGCATGCTTTTCCTTGAGTAATAGTGATGAGTCAACTTGCATTCACAAAAAGTAGCCATAGATGATTTTCCTCACTCATGAATTTACAATTGAGTTATGATAAGTTTTCTATTATTAAAAAAAAGATAATATGATATTAGGAATGATAATATTATATAATAAATAAAATTATTTAGATATTTCTATATCCATATCCACATCCACATCCTTGTTTCACTGCAACACTCATCTACACTTCTATTTGCTTACCTTTGCCCCTTTTGATACAAATACTAATATATAACTTGGTCTCGCTGAAGAATGTTGTGTATACATTCACCTATTAATATTTATATCTATTTGCAAGAGGGATGACAATGAAAAATCTAATGGGTTTTCATAATATTTATCAATAGCTTCGAGGTGTGCTATGGTTTCACTTCATGGGTGGGTTTACAATGTATGTGTGGTTTGCATTAATGTTAACAGAAAGCAATTTTTATTTTAAAAATAAAATTTTTATTTCGTTGGTTTATTTTAGAATAAAATTTTAAGAATTTGATTTTAACTATCAATATTTTTTTTATTTTTACTTTTAAATTTGCCAGGATTATATCCATAGGTGGACCAACGTATCTCCTTACTAAGTATCTAGCTCGAAAGCTTAAACCTTTAGTGCATAAGTTGATCCAGACTTAAATAGGAACGCAACAAATTACAGAGATAACCATATACACAAAGATGCAATGGAAATAATACTTCATCTCATTAATGGAAAACACTGAAATATGCTTACAACCAGAAATGGAAATAAACCAGCTAGGGCGATGGTAGCTTATCTCTGGGAAGATATGTGTGGCTACATGCCTCTGAACTGTGTTACAATGAGGTTCAAAGGCCTATTTATTATTGAGAAACAATGGAAAAACCATTCACATTCCAAAACCTAACCCTGGAAGATGAAACGCCAAATTGTGGGCCCCGTTTTTGGGTAAGTTGGTACGTCAACTTCCCGGGGTCGCGAATTGGTCGTCTTATCGACACGCATGATAGCCTGTTGGAAAGATCTCTCCGAGGACTACGATGGAAAAGACGATTTTTAAACAAAAAAATCGTTGGTTGGTAAATTTCCCAAAAACGTCGTTTAGGGCCTCAAAACGGCTCTGGAAGTTTAGGACCCAAAAAATTGCTAAAAATAGTAAACTATGCTATAATTAAGGAAACTGAAAGAACTGAAAGAAGCACTAGAGGGGATCCACGTGGAATTAGCGGGTGGCCACCAATATCCACCTGGATCATTCTCCCCCCTTAGGAAGCAATGGTCCCCATTGCGTTGAGTTCCTCCATGAGATGAGGGAACTTCTGCTGCACTTGGTCCCTGGTGAGCCACTTGCCCTGGTGAAGGAGTTGTCCTGCTTTGACGACTCGATATAGTTGGATATTCTGCTGGCGAGTGTGTTTGATCTGTGTGTCCATGATCCGATCAGTTGCAGCTTGTTCCATGCAAGATGGATTTAACTCTGTGGGTGTGAGTTGTTCTGCAATGTCGGACGTGTCTAGTAATGGCGGAAAGTATGGCCGAAGGCGGTCGACATTGAACACCGGGTGTAGGCCAAGGAATGGGGGAATACTGAGCTCAAATGCATTGTCTCCCAGAGCCTTGGTAATGGTGTAAGGGCCATATTGGAGTGGTCTGAGTTTCCGATAGGCTCCGGTAAGGCGTTCCTTTTGCAA
>APFE031404468.1:147797-164354 GCA_000404065.3 Pinus taeda | reverse complement strand
TCCACCTACCCTGGAAAGAGCTCTGATACCACTTGTTATGCTCTTAACCTACAAAAAGATACCCGAATAAAGAATATGTGAATAAAGATACCCAAAACATAGAATAGTGAGAGACAACAACAAATATTTTATTATTCAGAAAGCAATGTTCACTTGCCTCTTCAAGGGGGGCAACCTCCAATAGAGCAGAGCTCGATTACAAAATAAGACATGATTCTCCTTGTAGGGAGTCTCTATCCTTTATATATGACTCATATATGTGATACCATGGATCAATACCATGATTCTCATTAATACCATTCATCTAATACCATGGCCCATTTGCAACTAACTGTGGTCCCGTCATTAATTGCGGGTTAACCACTTACAATTATTAATATGGGCTTTATTGACTCTTTACTTAACTACAACTATGACTCAATCTAAATAAGGGGGTTAGGGTGGGACCCTAACAAATTTTGACTTGGGGGATGGATAGAATATTAATTTAAAAGGTCAATGATGCATTCCCCAGGTCAAATTGATAAGAAAAAGTTATTTCTATAACTTTTTTCTAAAATAGGCCTATAAATGAGACTACAATGAGCTTGAAATGATGTTGTAGGGTGGCAAGAGAAGAGTTTTGGAACTTGGAATTGATCAGGTGCTCAAAATTTTATCTCAAAAATCAAAGTTCTTGGATCGAAGAGAAACCGTAGCACTTGGATAGATCTCACCATTTTGAATCCGACGCAATTCATTTCACTCAAATTCGATGTTGTATGAGAAAGTCATTGTGTTCTGATCGTTTTCTCAAACAGGTAAAATATTTGTAGGTGGGTGACATGGATGTTGACTAGGCATCCGTATCGGCTAGGTAGCAAGGGGAATATTATAAGAATATTATGTTTCGTTCGCATGCTCTAATTGGTCTATGGTGGTTGATTTGGATCAATAATGGGGTGACAGGTGGCCCAGTCAGGGACTGCCATATGTCACCCCCAAGTCGTTCAAAACTTTTATGGCAGGTCTGAGCGGAGGCCGGGGCTCGACCCCATGACCTTCCAACTACCAAAAAACAACGTTACCATCTTGCCTGCCATTTGTGACTTAACATACATTGGTGGAGGTTCCCTATGGTAACGCCCACAGGTAAACAATAAAAGTCATCATCCGGCACTGACTGCCACTGTAACTGCCACGGAGACCACTACTTCACCGCCCCCTATGACACCTTACCATTAAGCCACCAATGGTTAAGTGACTGCTGTCGGAAAGGGACCAGGGCTGGGGGCTAGCCCTTGGGCGCATGGCCCCCCATATGACCCTAAATTTTCACATTGCCTCGGTGGCCAAATTAACTGTCTGACAAGTCCACCCAGATTTCGGTGAATTTGGTGGCCTATTAGTGGAAATCTGGGCAAAAATGAAGGTTCGGTGCTGAATTTTGGGCAATTTGTGGAGCAAATAGTGGGAAAAATAGGAGAGGTCATAACTTCTCCAGTTTTCGACCAAATTGGGTGCAGAAAGAGGCTAGGTAGCCATTTTTAGACATTCTGGCCTCAATGAGCAGGTTTCAAAAGAATTTGAGCATTGTAAATACATATTTTTACACATTTAAGCATAATAGAGAGGCCCAAGCTATTGGACGTTGGACCAAGGACATGTAGGCCAAGAGGCGTGAACTCCTTCATCATGTTCCTATTGTGATGTGTTTTTAGTGATGTTCTATAAATTTTTATGTTGTTGTTAAGTCTCTTATTTATGTTAAAATTTCTCATAAAATAAACATAAAAACTCATCTTTCACTTGGAAAACTCATGAATCCTTAAGCACATGAATAACATTTTGTTTCTAATCTGAGGAGGATCTTAGCACAACAAACTAATATTCTTAATCAGATCATTTTGGTATCAGAGCACTTGGTTTGGTTTGTGCAAGAAGGATTTAATTGTTTGCAAGTTTATGTCATGCTTACAAGGTTAAAACTCAAAAGAGGAGAAGGGAAGCTCGTTGGAACCCCTAAAGTTAGGTCAAGGGGAAGGAGGGAAAGGTTTCCACAATCTCCAACACGAGTTCATCCTCAAGTTGCAGTTGAGACTCCAGAGAGCATGTCTCATGAAGGATAACCTACAAACATGATAGAAGATGAGAAGGTCTTCAGGAAGGCTTTCTTTGATATGACATAGATGGTAAAGGTCCTCTATGAAGAGAGGAATACCAAGTTGCAGGGTGAAAGCTCCAAACCTCCCAAAGGACAAGGTTCTTCAGAAGGAGGTAATGGAAATGGAGGCAATGGAAAAGGAGGTAATGGAAATGGAGGTAAACCTCCACCCTCTCCACCATCTTCTTCATCTTCTTCTTCACAAGCATCTTCACCCTCTTCCACTAACACAACCCTTACTCATACTCATCAACATACCTCAAAAGGAACTGGTAAATCACCTTATTAAAACTTGATGTTAAATTTGAGTTGCCCATGTATAATGGTGAAGTGTAGAGAAGCTTGATAATTGGATTCGTCAGTTGGAGGTATATTGCAGAATTCAAAACCTTGAAGAGGATGACATAAAGATTCAGTTAGCTTTCTTGAGAATGGAGGGTGTAACACTAGTACGGTGGGAATCAAAGACACAAGAGGAGATAAAAAAACATAGTAAAATATCAAGTTCTTGGTCTGATTTCATTGCTGCAATTAAAATACAATTCTACCCTCTAGCTTATATGTAGAAAGCCATCATGAATTGGAAAAACTTTAGATAGCTTAAAGGTCAAAATGTGAAATATTACACCCAAGAATTTAGTAAAGGTCTTTAATGTTAGGTGTATATTTGCAATCAAAAGACATGTTGCTGAAATACATAGGGGGTTTACATAGTTACCTTAGGCATACTATCTTAATGTTTAATCCCAATAACCTAGATGATGTGTGTGTGTAAGCCACTCATCTTGAAGCAAGAGGGAAAAACACTCCAAAAGAAGGTAGTAAAAATCATTTAAGAGTAAAGGAAAAGAAAATGGTTTCAAAGGGAAGGGAAACAAAAATTCATCTATCAAGAAGGAAGGATAGAAATTAACATGAAAACATTATTCCAAAGAGGGTCATTTTGAATCTCATTGTTGGAAGCTTCATCCCGAAATGAAACCAAAACAATTCAAGAACAGGGGAAAACAAAAGACAACTGCAACCACTCAACAGGATTTGGGATCTGATTCAGGCGAAAAAAGGAAATTTACAACCATGGGTATAAAAGGAAAATAATCCATTGCTAGCACTAGTTCTTCAAATTCACAAAATGAAACTCCAAATGAAAATAAGAGGATAGAACGTTTTCACATAAGGGTGATCTCAAAACATAGCGAGATTGATAAACTTTTCGATAGTGGTGAAGCCAATCTTATCTTTGAATACATTGTCAAAAGTTTAAACTCAGAAACCATTCCACATCATAAACCATATCCACTTGGATGGGTGTGTGACGATGCCTAATTGCAAGTTACTATAAAGTGTGAACTGAAATTCGCCATTACTGCAAATTTCATATATGAAGTGGAGCTTGATGTTGTGCCATTAGACATATGTGGCATAGTTTTGGGGAGCTTGTACCTCTATGACAGAAAATATATCTTCCATAGACATGAAAACAAATATCATTTGTTCAAATATGGAGTAGAATATATTGTGAGAGCTCATAGCAAGAAACTAAATCTTTCACTTGTTAATGCGGGGAAGATGAAAAGACTAGTGAATTCAAATAAGAATTTTGTGCTTCTAATGATCAAACCCAAGAATGATGTTGATAATGAAGCTTTTAAAGGTTGTGATTCAAAATTGAAATTTGAACTAGTTGATGTAGTTAACCAATATGATGAAATGTTTCAGGAACAAAAGGGATTACCTCCCAAGAGCGGAATCCAACATGAGATACAGTTGCAACAATATTGTCTTCTTCCTAACATTGGCATGTACAAGATGTCAGTGACGAAAAGTGCAGAAATTAAGAAGAAAATTCAAGAGTTGTAGGATAAAGGGATCATTAGGCCATCTTCCTCTCCATGTGGTTCACCTATTTTCTTAGTGCCAAAGAAGGATGGAACATGGTGCATGTGTGTGGAATTTCGTGCATTGAACAAAATTACAGTAAACAACCATTACCCACTACCTAGAATAGATGATTTCCTTGATCAATTAAAAGATTCTACTTGATAAAATTAAAATAGCTGAAGGAGACATTTGAAAGACAACATTTGAAAAAAAACAAGCTTTGTTTGAATGGTTAGTTATGGCTTTTGGTTTATGTAATTCTCTTGCTACATTCATGCATGTGATGAATGATGTGTTGAGGACATTTCTTGATGAGTTTGTTATAGTCTACTTAGATGACATCTTAATTTTTAGTAAAGATCATGATGAACATGTCATGCATGTAAGAAAATTACTTGATGTCTTGAAGAAGAACAGTTGTATCTTAAGATGTCAAAGTGTGAGTTTTGAAAAACTTATTTGGTTTACTTGGGTCATATTTTTGGAGGAGGTGAATGAAAATAGATCCCTCTAAGGTTGATGTCATTTTGAATTGGCCAAGGCCCAAGATAGTTACCAAGGTAAGAATGTTTTTGGGAACATCCCACTACTAGAGGCAACTCATTGCTAATTTTTCTTCTATAGGAATTCCTTTGCATGCATTTACAAGTGTGAAAAAGGCTTTTTAGTGGGGAGGAAAAAAGAAAAAGGCCTTTGATGCATTGAAGGAAAATATCAGTTCAGCTCCAGTACCTTCACTTCCAGACTTGAGACAGTCATTTGAGATTCATACTGATGCTTGAAGGAAAATATTAGTTCAGCTCCAGTACCTTCACTTCCAGACTTGAGACAGTCATTTGAGATTCATACTGATGCTAGTGACTACACCATGGGTGCAGTCATGATGCAACATGGTAAGCCTATCTGTTTTAATTCGGAAAATTTTAATGGTGCAGTGATTAACTATCCTACATATGACAAGGAATTATATGCATTGGTGCAAAGTGTGAAAAAGTGGAAACAATACTTGATGGGTAAGGAAACAATCATTCACGCTGGTCATCAACCATTGAAATACTTGCAATAACAATCAAAGTTGCACCAATCAAGGCACTTCCGATGGATGGGTTTTCTTCAACAATTTCAGTTGGTAATTAGGTATAAGAAAGGTATCTACAATAAATTTGATGATATGATTTCTAGGCCTATTGTTAGTGCAACTGCTTTACTCAAGCATAATTATGTTTTGCATGAAAGTTATATTGAGAAACATGCATTAGACAATGAATTTCAAGATGTTTATGCAAGCTTGAGTCAAGGTAATAGAGTAGAGGAATTGGATTATGATTTGAATGATAACATGTTGTACCATCTTGGCAAGATTTGCATTCCAAAGGGAGAAATAGTTAACATCATAAGCGAGGCACGTACTTCTCTTATTTTTTGTCATTTTGGTGTAAGTAAGATGGTGGGACATCTACAGAGGTATTGTTATTAGCCTCGTATGCTTGAAAGTGTGTGACATTTTATCAAAGGATGTTCATTATGTGCAGTCAGTAAGCCTATAAATAGGAAGTTAGGATTGTACACACCACTTCCGGTTCCCCCACGACTGTGGGAGTCTTTCTATGGATTTTGTAGGAGGTCTTCCATTGTTAAAAAGAAGTCATGATTATTTGTATGTAGTTATGGATAGCTTCTGCAAAATGTGTATTTTGATGCCATATAAAAAGAAATTTACAGTTGAATCGAGTGCTCAATAATTCTTTTAGAATGTATGGGTGCATTTTGGATTTTCCACATACATTGTTAGTGATCAAGATTCTCGCTTTGTTCGTAATTTTTGGTCAAGATTGTGGGGATTCATGGACACCAAGTTGAAAAAGGGTACATCTTTTCATCCACAAATAGATGGTCAAATAAAGGTGGTGAATAGAACATTGATACATCTTCTTCATGGGTATTGTAGTAAGCATCCTAAGTTATGGGATGAACATTTGCACTATATTCAACATGCTTACAACTGGGCCAAGTACTCTTCAACTCAAACATCACCATTTGAGGCATGTTTGGGATACTTGCCTAAATATCATTTGAATTTCATTTTTGGAAAATATGTTGCAATTTATGGTCATAGTGACATAGACAAAGCAAGAAAGTTCATTGAACAAATCCAATTGGTACACCAAACAGTTCAAGAAAGGCTTGAAAAGAGCCAAGGAAAATACAAAGCAAGGCATGACAAGCATCATGTGGATCACAAGTTCCAAATTAGTGATGAAGTTTGGCTTCACATTAGCAAAGAAAGGCTCCAAGGGGAAGGTAAAAAGCTAAAACAAATTAGATATGGTCCATTCAAAATTTTGGAAAAGATTGGTAATAATGCCTTCAAGTTGGATTTCCTTCATATATGCAAATGTATGTTGTTGTTAATGTTGAGAATTTAAGGTTGTATGAACCTACTTTGATTGAAGATCAATGAGAGAATGTTCAAATTCCATATATTGAAGTTTTTTCTCTAGAATTCCTTGATGAGCTTCAGCAAGACACTATACTTGACAGAAGAACATGGACATCGAAAAGAGGAAGTGTCGACTATCTTCGAGTGGGGCTCAAGGGAACAAATCTTTCAAAAGAAAAATGGATAGAGATTTCAAAGGTGAGGGAACTATACCCTCACCTGTTGTATAACTGAAAGTGATCTTTTGGGGTCCAACAGGCTTCCAATGGGGAGGAATGATCAGATGCTCAAAATTTTAGCTCAAAAATCAAAGTTCTCAAATTGAAGCAAACCAAAAGTGCTTGGATAGAGCTCGTCGTTTTGAATTTGACACAATTTGTTTAACTCAAATCTGACGTCATATAAGAATATTATTGTGTTCTGATTGTTTGCTCAAACAAGTAAAAAATTTGCAGGTTGCTGACAAGGATGATCACTAGGCATCTATACCACCTAGGTGGAAAGGGGAATAATCAAGAAATATTCCAATTCATTTGAATTCTATAATTGGTATATGGTGTTTGATTTGGACCAATAATGGGGCGACATGTGGCCCAGTCGAGGATTGCCTCATTTAACCCCCATTCATTAAATTTTTTTATGACAGGTCTAGGCGGAGGCCAGGGCTCGACCCGGTGACATCCAAACTACCAACAAACAATGTTACCATATCACCTACCATGTGTGAATTAACATACATGGGTGGAAGCTTAGTTTTGTGTTGAATTCATCGGAGGCATGGGGGGGAGGGGAATCGCCAACAGTTTCTCGCGGTGGTTCCCCATGTGAATGCCTGCAGGTAAATAATAAAAGTCACCGCCCAGTGCTGACCACCACCATAACTGCCACAGAGACTGCCACATCACCGCCCCATATGACACTTTACCATTAAGTTGCTAACGGTGAAGTGATCGACGGAGGAAAAGGGCCAGCGCCGCGGGCTAGCCCCTAGGCGCATGGCCCCCCATATGAACCTAAATTTCCATATTGTAGGCCTCGGTGGCCAAATTAACTATCCGATAAATTTGCCCAGATTTCAGTGGATTTGGTGGCCCGTTAATGGAAATATAGGAAAAAATGAAGGTTCAGTGCTGAATTTTGGGCAATTTGTGGAAAGAATAGTGGGAAAACTAGGAGAGGTCATAACTTCTCCCATTTTCGGCAAAATTGGGTGCAGAAAGAGGTTAGATAACCATTTTTGGACATTATGGACTCATTAGAGTAGGATTCAGAGGCATTTGAGCATTGTAAACACATATTTTTACACATTTAAGAATAATAGAGAGGCCCAAGCCATTGGAAGCTGGACCAAGAAGACGTAGCCCGGGAGGGGTGAACTCCTTCATCATGTTCCTATTGTGATGTGTTTTTGGTGATGTTCTATACATTTTTATGTTGTTGTTCAGTCTCTTATTTATGTTAAAATTTCCCATAAAATTAACATAAAAACTCATCTTTCACTTACAAAACTCATGAATCCTTAAGCATATGAATAACATTTTATTTCTAATCCGAGGAGGATCTTAGAACAATAAAATAATATTCTTAATCAGATTAGGGATAGGTGGGAATAATTATTTTTGAGTTCAAAGACACCTTCCTCCTCTTTAGAAAAAAAAAGAAAAAAAAAAAATTGGTCTTATTGTGTCTTTTTAATGAGACTGTTTATATCTTGTAGCATTATAGGACAATCCCGTAGCAATACAAGGCATCTTGTAGCATTTCAGAGCCACTCTAAATGAGTTGGGAATTGATGAAATGGAAGGGGAAAAGGTATGGAATCATGTTAGAAGAATGGAAAGGGGTGAATTGACTGTGCCCTAACCCTTCTTGAGTAGTTTTCGTAGGAGTTAAGAAGCCCAAGGTTAGTTGTTTTTTACTTTTTGCTTGACTCGCTGCTCATTTTTTTTGTGTTCCATTGACGTGTTTATTTTCTTTGGGTAGGTGGGGGAGTACCTTCTTGCAAACACATATATGCAACTTGAACAAAAATGATCTTCTTTTTTTACTTTTTCAATGTTTTCTATTTTTTCTCTAGGCCTACTAGCTGCCTCAGTGAGGTTTTCAACCAGTTGGTTTGCATATGTGCCTCAAAAGAGGTTTTCACCTAGGATCTTATTATTATTATTTTCAACTCACTAATCACCTCGCAGAGGTTTTCAACTAGTGAGCTGATCTCAAGCACCTCAAAGGAGGTTTTCACTTGAGATCTTTATTTTTTCTCCTTTTTATTTTTAAGAATAAGAATACTTCCAATGGAGCCATGTATGTATTAGGAAGATAAATATACTCATATGCAGGTTTGGAAGATGTGTTTTGAGATATACTAGCATGTGAGAGATAAACTTCTTTGATTGAGATAAGATCATGAATTGTTGAAGAAGAGAGTGTTGTTACAACTCAATGATTGTTTGGAACTAGATTTCAATATAGTTGTGATGCCCTTGGTTCACTTATCAAGAATTGTTGAAGAAGAGAGTGTTGCTACAACTTAATGATTGTTTGGAAATGTATTTCAATATAGCTGTGATGCCCTTGGCTCACTTGCTCATTTGGATCACTTTATGTGTCGTCTTCTACCATGACATTTATATATTCTTATTTATTTTATTATTCTCTTGAACACATAGAGGATTTGATGGTAAGAATAATGGAAATTTCTCAATATCTGATTCTAATGTCTACTCTCCATCAAATGTAGTCCATGATTCTTTGGTCTCCTCATTTGAACCTTATTTTTTTCGATGTTTTCCTTCAATGACATCAAGATAGTATTTTTTTGTATATTCTTCATGATTAAGGTGAATACCATTTAGATAAAGAGGAGTTGTTTGGAAGAGTTGTACCTCATCATTGTTAGTGGGTTGAGTTACTTCATTGTTTGAGTTCATAAATGGTTGTACAAGTAGTTGAGTGTGAATGGATCTATGAGATGGATTTGGTTGAGGTTGTGGTTGTGGTGGAGGTGAATGGTATGGGTAGCATGGAGTTGGGTATGGAGGATATTGAGGATATTGTGGATTTCTCCCATAAGGTCCTTTCCAAACTTGATGCCAAGATTGGTTTTAGGGCTGAGATGGCCAAGGTTTCCAAGGAAAGTGTGTGTTCCAATTACTTTGAGATTCTTGTGCATATCCTTGAAATTGTGAATTGGGATCTTGAATCATACCAGGTTCACTAGGCTACCATGATCTTCTTGGAGATACATAAAAAATTTGCTTTGGTGTTTTATTTGCTCCACTATCCTCCTGGTAAACTCCTTCAACCCTAGTAATGATGGGAAATCTTTAGTAGCATGTGAATCTGCGTAGACAACACAAATTTCATCATCCTCTTTTTTCTCATTTTACATTATTAACATATTTAATTGTTCAGTTAGATTACTAAGAATTTTGGTTTTAAAGCTATCTAGCACATTCCCAAGTTCAACTTGACTTATCGATCTCAATGTTGATTTATGTGCTCTTTCCCTTCCTCTTGATATGCGCTCGTATGTTTCAAAAATTTCTTCAAATGATAATTGGTATACATCACCTCTACCCATTAGATCAAGGAGATCAATCGACTCA
Source organism: Pinus taeda (assembly GCA_000404065.3). Lineage (NCBI taxonomy): Eukaryota > Viridiplantae > Streptophyta > Pinopsida > Pinales > Pinaceae > Pinus > Pinus taeda. The sequence continues at coordinate 154,282 of APFE031404468.1, read as the reverse complement.
TCCCTAATTCTTCTAACTAAGAGGGGTTTTAGTGTGTCAAACCCTAAATGATGTAATTTTTCCCTCTTAACTTTATACATAAATATCTCTATTAGATCCTTAAGTCTCTCAACTTCTTTTTGAGTCATTCTAAATATTTCCTCTTTAATATCGTGATCTTTATATTTCTCTATAAATATTCGTTACACATAATTCCATGATATTATTGAATTAGCCCCCTAAACTCATAATCCATTTAAGATCTCTATCATTTAATGTTGTCGAAAACAATCTCAATTTTTGAGTGTTTAATAAATAACTGTAATATCTAGAAAGTATTTCAAATTTAAAGAGAAAGGTTTCCAGATCCTTTGACCTCATACCATGGAAGTTGGGAATGAAATATGGAAGGATGTTCTCCATATGAACATTGATACCAATATTCTGAATGGGAAATCCAAAAGGATCTTCCTCATTGTCATCATCTTCATTTGTTTCTTCTACCTTATCTTCCACCTTGTCTTCTTTTAGCTGCAAAAAGACTTGAAATTGAGGTAAACCTCCACCCTCTCCACCATATTCTTCATCTTCTTCTTCACAAGAATATTCACCCTCTTCCACTAACACAAACCTTACTCATACTCATAAACATACCTCAAAAGGAACTGGTAAATCACCCTTATTAAAACTTGATGTTAAATTTGAGTTGCCCATGTATAATGGTGATGTGAATGTAGAGAAGCTTGATAATTGGATTCATCAATTGGAGGTCTATTGCAGAATTCAAAACCTTCAAGAGGATGACATAAAGATTCATTTAGCTTCCTTGAGAATGGATGGTGCAACACTAGCATGGTGGGAATCAAAGACATAAGAGGAGATAAAAAAACATATTAAGATCTCAAGTTCTTGGTCTGATTTCATTGCTGCAATTAAAAGACAAATTCTACCCTCTAGCTTATATGCAGAAAGATATCATGAATTGGCAAAACTTTAGACAACTTAAAGGTCAAAATGTGCAAGATTACACCCCAAAATTCAGAAAAAGGTCTTTAATGTTAGGTGTATATTTGCAATCACAAGACATGTTGCTGAAGTACATAGGGTGTTTACGCAATTACCTTAGGCATACTATATTAATGTTTAATTGCAATAATCTAGATGATGTGTGTGTGTAAGCCACTCATCTTGAGGTAAGAGGGAAAAACACTCCAGAAGAAGGTAGTAAAAATCCATTTAAGAGTAAAGGAAAAGAAAAGGGTTTCAAAGAGAAGGGAAAGAAAAATGCATCTATCAAGAAGGAATGAGAGAAATTAACATGAAAACATTGTTCCAAAGAGGGTCATGATGAAGCCCATTGTTGGAAGCTTCATCCTGAAATGAAACCAAAAAAATTCAACAACAAGGGAAAACAAAAGACAACCGCAACCACTCAATGGGATTTGGGATCTGATTCGGGTGATGAAACTAAAATTACAACCATGGGTATAAAAGGAAAAGAATTCATTGCTAGCACTAGTTATTCAAATTCACAAAATGAAACTCCAAATAAAAATAAGAGGATACAATGTTTTCACATAAGGGTGATCTCAAAACATAGCAAGATTGATACACTTTTCGACAATGGACATCAAGCCAATCTTATCTCTGAAACAATTGTCAAAAGTTTAAACTTGGAAACCATTCCACATGATAAACCATATCCACTTGGATGGGTGTTTGACAATGCACAATTGCAGGTTACTAGAAAGTGTAAACTGAAATTTGCCATTACTGCAAATTTCATATATGAAGTGGAGCTTGATGTTGTGCCATTAGACATATGTGGCATAGTTTTGGGGAGCTCGTACCTCTATGACAGAAAAACTATCTTCCATAGACATGAAAATACATACCATTTGTTCAAAGATGGAGTAGAATATATTGTGAGAGCTCATAGCAAGAAACTAAAGCTTTCACTTGCTAATGTGGGGAAGATGAAAAGACTAGTGAATTCAAACAAGAATTTTGTGCTTCTAATGATCAAACCCAAGAATGATGTTGATAATGAAGCTTTTAGAGGTTGTGATTCAAAATTTAAATCTAAATTGGTTGATGTAGTTGATCAATATGATGAGATTTTCAGGAACCAAAGGGATTACCTCCCAAGGGAGGAATCCAACATGAGATACAGTTGCAGCAAGATTGTCTGCTTCCTAACTTGGCATGTACAAGATGCCAAAAATGGAAAGTGCAGAAATTAAGAAGCAAATTCAAGAGTTGTTGGATAAAGGGAACATCAAATCATCTTCCTTACCATGTGGTTCACCTATTGTCTTGGTGCCAAAGAAGGATGGAACATGGCGCATGTGTGTAGAATTCCATGCACTGAACAAAATTATGGTAAAGAACTGTTACCCATTGCCTAGAATAGATGATTTACTTGATCAATTGAAAGATGCTATTGATAAAATTAGAATAGCTAAAGGAGACATTTGGAAGAAAACATTCAAAACAAAACAAGCTTTGTTTGAATGACTAGTTATGCATTTTGGTTTATGTATTCTTCTGCTACATTCATGCATGTGGTGAATGATGTGTTGAGGCCATTTCTTGATGAGCTTGTTATAGTCTACTTAGATGACATCTTAATTTTCAGTAAATCTCGTGATGAACATTTCATGCACATAAGAAAAGTAATTGATATCTGAAGAAAGAACAGTTGTATCTTAAGATGTCAAAGTGTGAGTTTGAAAAAAATTCTTTGGTTTACTTAGGTCATATTGTTGGAGGAGGTGAATGAAAATAGATCCCTCCAAGGTTGATGTCATTTTTTATTGGCCAAGGCACAAGACAGTTACTGAGGTAAGAAGTTTTTTGGGAGCAACCCAATATTGGAGGAAATTCATTACTACTTTTTCTTCTATAGCAGCTCCTTTGCATGCATTGACAAGTGTGAAAAAGGTTTTTCAGTAGAGAGGCAAACAACAGAAGGCCTTTGATGCATTGAAGGAAAAGATTGGTTCAGCTCCAGTACTTGCACTTCCAGACTTGAGACAGTCATTTGAGATTCAGACTGATGCTAGTGACTACACCATGGGTGCAGTCCTCATGCAACATGGTAAGCCTATCTGTTTTCATTCAGAAACTTTTATTGGTGCAGTGATTAACTATCCTACATATCACAAGGAATTGTATGCATTGGTGCAAAGTGTGACAAATTGGAAACACTACTTGATGGGTAAGGAAACAATCATTCACACTGGTCATCAACCATTGCAATACTTGCAATCACAATCAAAGTTGCAGCAATCAAGGCACTTCCGATGGATGGGTTTTCTTCAACAATTCCACTTGGTAATCAGGTATAAGAAAGATACCTACAAGAAAGTTGTTGATATGATTTCTAGACCTATTGTTAGTGAACTACTTTACTCAAGCATAACTATGTTTTGCATGAAAATTAGATTGAGAAATGTGCATTAGACAATGAATTTCAAGATGTTTATGCAAGCTTGGGTCAAGGTAACCAAGTAGAGGAATTGGATTATCATTTGCATGATAAATTGTTGTACCATCTTGGCAAGCTTTGTATTCCACAGGGAGAAAGAGCTAACATCATAAGAGAGGCACATACTTTTCTTATTCCTGGTCATTTTAGTGTAAGTAAGATGGTGGAACATCTACAAAGGTATTAATATTGGCGTCGTATGCTTGAAAGTGTGTGATGTTTTATTAAAGGATGTTCATTATGTGCAGTCAGTAAGCCTAGCAATAGGAAGTTAGGATTGTAGACACCACTTCCGGTTCCTTCATGACCGTGGGAGAGTGTTTCTATGGATTTTGTAATAGGTATTCCATTTTGGAAAAGAGGTCATGATTATTTGTATGTAGTTGTGGATAGGTTCAACAAAATGTGTATTTTGATGCCATATAAAAGAAAGTTATAGCTCAACATTTTGCTAAGTTATTCTTTCAAAATGTATGGGCGCATTTTGGATTTCCCACATCCATTGTCAGTGATCGAGATTCTCTCTTTGTTGGGAATTTTTGGTCAAGCTTGTGGCTATTCAAGGACACCAAGTTGAAAAAGAGTACATATTTTCATCCACAAACAAACGTTCAAACAAAGGTGTTGAACAGAACAATGATACATCTTCTTCATGGGTATTGTATTAAGCATTCTAAGTTATGGGATGAACATTTTCACTATATTTAGCATGCTTACAATTGGGCTAAGTACTCTTCAACTCAAACATCACCATTTGAGGCATGTTTGGTATACTTGCCTAAATCTCCTTTGGATTTCATTTTTGGCAAGATGTTGCTACTGATGGTCATAGTGAAATAGACAAAGCAAGAAAGTTCATTGAACAAATCCAATTGGTACACCAAAGAGTTCAAGAAAAGCTTGAAAAGAGCCAAGGCAAGTACAAAGCAAGGCATGACAAGCATCCCGTAGATCACAAGTTCCAAGTTGGTGATGAATTTTGGCTTCACATTAGAAAATAAAGGCTCCAAGGAGAAGGTAAAAAGCTAAAACAAATTAGATATGGTCCATTCAGAATTTTGGAAAAGATTGGTAATAATGCCTTCAAGTTGGATTTTCCTTCATATATGCAAATGTATGTTGTTGTTAATGTTGAGAATTTAAGGTTGTATGAGCCTACTTTGATTGAATATCAAGGAGATAATGTTCAAATTCCATCTATTGAATGCTTTTCTCCATAATTCCTTGATGAGCTTCAGCAAGACACTATACTTGACAGAAAAACAAGCACATCGAAAAGAGGAAGTGTCCACTATCTTTGAGTGGGGCTCAAGGGAACAAATCCTTCAAAAGCTAAATGGATAGAGATTGGAAAGGTGAGGGATGTAGGTTTTAACCACGTACAAAAATTACTTGCATACAAATTCTAAAAACACAAAAAATAAACAATGCGAGAGCATAACACATAAAACACATATACACATATATTTTCCCCTGGATCCAAAAAATGAGGCTACCAGCTTGATTTTCCATTATGTTCCTTTCAATGTTACAATACATATTTATACATGCTGAAGCATCCAATACCATGGACCGAAAACCATCGTGTCCAAAACCATGGACTGAAAACCATCGCATCCAAAACTATGTGCGAAAAACATGCACAAAACCATAAGTAGGTCCGCCCAACCTAATATAGGGTCCAAAACCAAAATTTTCTGGGATGTTGCCCTGGACCCCATAGAGTGGGGTTACCTGCACCCCTCAAACCCCCTGTGACTCCCCCCGCTATGCAATCGATGCAACAAAGGGGGGGATCCACCCCCCTTCTAATCCCCCCGTTAACTACATGGGCTAGTCGTGGAAAGAATATAACACAATCCAACATTCTCCCACTTGTTGTTTTATTTCCACATGGGGCCACAAGAGATCTTAGTCATTTATTCAGCCCTGTAATGCCCATTGTTTCTCTACACCAAGAGAACTTCTTAGAGCTCACATATTTTGTTAATGCATCTGCAGTATGCTTCAAAGTGTCCACCTTTACCAGCAACATCTTTTTGTCTTCTATCATATCCCTCACAAAGTGATACTGAACATCAATGTGCTTTGTCTTTGAATGGTAATCAGGGTTCTTTGCCAAGAAAATTACGCTTTGGCTATCACAGTCTATCCTTATAGCTCCCTGTACTAACCCCATACTTGAACACAATCTCTGCAACCAAACTGCTTCCTTGCTTACATGAGTGGCTGCCATGTATTCTGCCTCTATGGTTGATAGTGCCACTACAGATTGTTTCTTACTCATCCAAATGACTGCACCTCCAAGTAGGTTAAACACATACCCACTTGTATATCTTCTTTGATCCATCTCTAGCCCATTCCGCATCAACAAATCCACGGATATCCAACACTCTATCCAATCCTGGTCTTCCTTGGTAGCACAAACCATAATCACTAGTGCAACGCAAATACCTGAAAACTCGCTTCACTGCTACCCAATGCTCCTTCCCTGGTTTTGACACAAACCTGTTCAATACTCCCACTGCATGTGCAATGTTTGGTCTAGTACAGACCATTGCATACATCAAGCTACTGACTGCACTTGTATATGGAACATGGGACATATCCTCTTCCTCTTCTTGTGTCTTGGAACATTGTTCAACAGATAACTTTACACCTACAGGAATAGGAACCTTCACTATTTACTATCCTGCATATTAAACCTCTGCAATATTGTCTCGACATACTTCCTCTGGTTTAACCAGAGCTTCCTCTTTGCCCAATCTCTTTTAATTTCCATGCCCAAAATATAGTTTTTAGCACCAAGATATTTCATGTCGAATTTGGAGGACAATTGGGTCTTCAAATCTTGGATAATTTCTTTGTCATTTCCAACCAACAACATATCATCCACATACAAGACCAGATAAATAACACGGTCACCAATTAATTAAAATACACACAGTGATCTGCTTTGCTTCTGGTGAAGCCAAGTCCCCGTATAAATGTATCAAATTTCTGATGCCACATCCTT
>APFE031404468.1:94547-129570 GCA_000404065.3 Pinus taeda | reverse complement strand
CTCTTAAATCAAGGGATTTGGTCCCTCAGACCATTTTAGCATGTTTTAAAGTTGCCTTCCTTGGGAAATGCGCCCCTCCTCATGCTTTCCTCATGGCTGATAGTTGGCATAGGTTGTCTTGAGTCATTGTTTCTATTTTAGTCCTCCATTTAGCTTTTCTTAGCCTTTTCTAGTTTTTCACTAGTTTTTTCCTAGTTTTCTAGATTCGGCAATTTCTATATAACCACCTCCCTTTGGGATTAGAGGTTTGGTTGCTCATGTATTACTATTTTTCATTAACTTAATATATTGATTTTATGGAGCAAATTATTTCTCTCCTCTCTTGAATATCAACAAATTACTTGTGTTTAATTTAACTAGAATTCTAGATCTATCAGAGTTTCTGCAGGAATTTTACATAACTTTCTAAATATCTGATTCTAATGTATGATGTCCATCAAATGTAGTCCATGATTCTTTGGTCTCCTCATTTGAATCTTATTTTTCTAGATGTTTTCCTTCAATGACATCAAGATAATATTTTTTTATATTATTCTTGATTAAGGTTGAATACCATTTAGATCAAGAGGAGCTATTTGGAAGAGTTGTACCTCAACATTGTTAGTGGGTTGAGTTACTTCATTGTTTGAGTTCGAAAATGGTTGTACAATTAGTTGAGTGCGATTGGATATTTGAGATGGATTTGGTTGAGGTTGTGGTTGTGGTGGAGGTGGATGGTATGGATAACATAGAGTTGGGTATGGAGGATATTGAGGATATTGTGGATTTCTCCCATAAGGTCCTTGCCAAACTTGATGCCAAGATTGGTTTTGGGGTTGAGATGGCCATGGTTTCCAAGGAAAGGGCGTGTTCCAATTACTTTGAGATTCTTGTGCATATCCTTGAAATTGTGAATTAGGATCTTGCATCATACTAGGTTGACTAGGCTGCCATGGTCTTCTTGGAGATACATAACATAGTTGATTTGTTGTTTGATTTGCTCCACTATCCTCCTGGTAAGCTCCTTCAACCCTGGTAATGATGGGAAATATTTAGTAGCATGTGATTCTGTGTAGATAACACAAATTTCAATGTCCTATTTTTTCTCATTTTACATTATTAACATATCTACTTGTTCACTTAGATTACTAGGAATTTTGGTTTTAAATTTATCTAGAAAATTACCAAGTTCAACTTGACTTACCGATCTCAATGTTGATTTGCATACTCTTTCCCTTCCTCTTTATATGTGCTCTCATATTTCAAAAATTTCTTCAAATCATAATTGGTATACATCACCTATACTCATTAGTTCAAGGAGATCAATCTACTCATCCCTAATTCTTCTAACTAAGAGGGGTTTTAGTGTGTCAAATCCTAAATGATGTAATTTTTCCCTCTTAACTTTATACATAAATATCTCTATTAGATCCTTAAGGCTCTCATATTCTTTTTGAGTCATTCTAAATATTTCCTCTTTCAGATCGTGATCTTTATATTTCTCTATAAATATTCATTGCATATCATTCCATGATCTTATTGAATTAGCCCCTAAAATCATAAACCATTTAAGATCTCCATCATTTAATGTTCTTGAAAACAATATCAATTTTTGAGTGTTTAATAAGTAATCTTAAGATCTACAAATTATTTCAAATTAAAGAGAAAGGTTTTCGGTTCCTCTGACCTCATACCATGGAAGTTGGGAACAATAGATGGAAGGATGTTCTCCATATGAACATTGATACCACTATCTCTAATGGGAAATCCAAGAGGATCTTCCTCATTGTCATCGTCTTCATCTGTTTCTTCTACCTTATCTTCCACCTCTTCTTCTTTTACCTGCAAAAATATTGGATGGCGATGTGGTTTTTACTATACCGCGTGATCAAGTTGGGCGGGGAGGGGGGTTGTGTTGGAGACGTATTTTTTTTGTTTTTATAATTTTTTTAATGAGAATGTTAATATGATGATTCCCAATGCATTTTTTTATAGAAAGTAATAGAAATGAATCAACTAGGGAAGAAAACAACACATACTTTGACACCTCTCCAGCAACGATGACAAAAAGTGATGAGCCCTAGTATTGCAACAAGAATATTGAAAATCCCAATGCTAACGACTTTAATTATTAAGTAAGGGCTCGTACAAACTTAAGAGGTGTTGGAACTATGTGTGAAACATGAAATGTGTCCTCCTTATGTTTATCTCGGCAACAAATCAAATCGAGATGTGTGGAGACCATTTTATAAACTCAAAGAAAGTAATATATTAGATCTAACTTTACAAAGAAGGAAATGACTGAAAAATTTCCTACCACATAAATTAATCTCAAATATATTTGAAAAAACCATAAAGTTCTCAAAAGGAATCAATGCAAACTATTTCTATGCTACTTAACTCATGATCAAAACAGTAAATCCTAGTTGCAGCTTTAAAGCTATGATGACAAAAATTTGATGCTCAAAAGGTATTTGGTCTCTTGCAATTGGATTCCAAGGCTTAGGGGACATTAGGGGACATTGATAAGTGATGAAAAGAAAAAATAGGCTTAAGAGGCGATTCTGGCAGATTTTTGATCAAGTCTACCATGTGTTACAAGATGCTACAAGATTGCTACAAGATTGTTGCAGATGCTACAAGATTGCATCCGAAAGCATTATAAGGACTTTAGAAGAAATATGAAGGTGGGGGAAGATGGTGGAATGTTGTATAATAGTGTATTGGATATTTCCAAGCTTATATCTAGTCTGTAGACCATCTTACACAAGGGGAAAATTCAAACTAATGGTCTAGGTGGCCCAGATTTATAGAAAAATGAACTAGTAAGCTAATATAAGCACCCAAATGCCTAAGCCGATCAAGTGAAAATCATATGGGATATTTTTTTTTTATTAATTTGGGTGGTTTTAGGCTTTAATAAAACTTGAATCAACTCAAAATAAGTTTGTTAACACGCAATAAAATTTAGCATAAATTTATTACTAGAACAAGAAATTTAAAAAAAATTTACTAGTAAGCCAATCTAAGTAAACAAATGCCTAAGCTAATCAAGTGAAAATGTTGTGGGAAAATTTTTGTTATTAAGTAGAATATTTTTAGGACTCAATCCAAGTGGAAAAAAGTCAAAATTTATTTATTAATACGTGCTAAAATTTCGCATAAAATTACAACTAAGAAAACTAGGAACTAAGTAGAGAAATGTTGAAAATGAAGAGAAATAAAAGAAATGGTACACAACAGAGCTCTAAGGCTCTTGGGATGGCCAAGACCAAGAAGAATCAGATTCCCAAGAAGAAAACCAATCTTTAGAAGCTAATAATAAAAATTTGTTTCATGACTAGGAACAAATCAAGTACATCATTGCTGGAGGTGGAAGTAGAATTGTTGAATATCAAATGTTTTTCATAAAAATGATGAAAAATTCTAACCCGTAGAGGCTAATTCGAATTGGTACTTATACACAATGGTGAGGAATCAACCTCCTTGAAAGGAGGACCGATTTCCCCCCAAAAATACCTCAAGTAGTGGATCTGGTCCCCAACAAAAGGAATCTTCATTAAATGACAGGGAGCACATTCCTAGATTTTCTCATGGAGAAATTACCTAGATTATCTCATCTTCCAAATCTTCAGAATCTGCCCAATATTCCCACAATATTCTACAAAAATAAATAATATTAGGCATATAATAAGCAAGGATAAATCAAATTCCTAAGAACCCATTAATACTACGAATTAACTCTATTATGTGCAAGTAAGGGGGTCAAATACATATTTTAAGTGTCTAGTAATGATCAAATGGGCCTTAAATTATATACAATTTAGAGACACATCAGACGGGTCAAGGAAAGAATGCATGTTAACACATCTTTTCCCACCCGATGAAATTTGGCCGCTTGTCATTTTCCATATCCACAGTCATAAGATCATATCAAAATAGAAATTATGCCAAAAGTTTAATCTAATGGATTGGGTGATGCACAAGTTCGAAGTGACATTTAATGTAATTACACATATTTAATTATTACAATTGTACATATTATTAATGGCACATTCATAATAAATTTTCCCTCCTCCACTTCTGTTTGCATTTTTGACAATAGCACCTTCCTCTCCTATGCTTGCAGCTCCAGTCAATATTGAGCGCTTATGTCCTCTTTTTAATAGTAGAGTCAGATTTAGAACTCAACCCTATTGTTTCATCCATGCCAGGTAAGTACCCGCCTTTATATATAAATGGATTAGTAGGGATTAAAGATACTCAGATATGGAATACCGACATTTTAACCTTAAAATAGACCTTCGGCCTCCCTTTGGATAAATATCAGGAAGACGAGTAATTAGTTTGGTTTGGGGTATTAGAAACCACCTTACCAACCATTCACTTTGACCCAGACTCCATCCTACTTTTGGCTAGGTTTTTCGAATCTGAGACCAAGATTATCACTTCTGCAATTAATAATTAGGTTTTCCTAAAAATTTATGAAGTTTCTTTTGCTAAGATATTGAATTTACCTACCACTAGTGTTGATATCATGGATAAAATGTTTGAAAAAGAATTCATAATCTGGGTAGAGGATGACAAAATTCAATTATTTTGAAGTTTCCTTAAGGCCCCAACTGAAAGCCAAAGGATATAATTGCCTTTACCTACTAATCAATTAAAACCCTTCTTTCAGACATTGGTATTCATTTGCACAATGATTTTTGGCCTTGTTGACGATTCCATGATGGATGAATCCATACTCGTAACTATTTGGCTTAGAATGGCGAACCCTAAAGAAATAACTATAAATTTTCCTAAATATTTAGCTAGGGCCACAGTTGTGGGCCTTAGTATAGTCAGTATGCTTAAATCTTGTAGACATTGTACTTACTTAGTACATTTGATATTATTTAACTATCCGTCATTCTTCATGTCGACAAAATTGATAGAGAAAATAGAAAATAAAGATGAGGTGAAAATGGAAGTCTACATTTGGACAAAGATTCCATATCTCGGGAAAATCCCCTATAGATATGCTTAGTTTATTGATCTCTTTTATTTTTATCTACTGGTGAAATTACTAGTAGAGATACAAGACAAAATATCAGAAGAAGAAAAAAAAATTACAGTTAACTAAAGAAGACAGAATTGGAAGTTGCTTCTTATTCCCTGACTTTTTTGTTATAAGAATCCATGGTTTCGAGAAGGAACCTTACTGCCTTCAAAAATTTATCACTCCTTTAATATTTTCTGATGAGGCATTGAGACAAAGGCTTATAGTCATTGACTTTCATTATGTTTCAAAGAACAAGAAGGAACTTTTTAGTTTTCCATGTGAATTTCTTTCTTTCATTGTTAGGCATAAAACAACAAATGGTATTATTGAAAATTAGATTCTCTCCTTTGGCTTGATGCAAGATGTTTGTTGGAGGTATGACCCTTATGGTATCATCTCTGGCTTAGAAAAGAAAGCTGGTTTATTTTCTTATATTCATGAGACTAAAATGGAAAGTGAAAAAGTGGCTAACATTTTCCCTCAGCCTCAAAATAGCAAGGAACAAACAGTTATGCAGGGGACCAAAATACAAAGTGAAAAGGAAATGTGTAGGAATGAAGGAACATATCAAGTGATTATTCCAACAATAATTCAAGCCAGTGATGTAGAACCTACCGACTCTTTGGTAGTGCCACCTATAAATTTTATTAAAATGAAATCAGACTCACTATAGCTAGAAAAGGTAGAACAAGCAGTCAAAGTAAAGAAGGATCATGATATTGATATTGAAGCTTTCAAAAAGAAAAAAGTAGTTAACTAAAGAGATAAAAAAAACTCTTGATGAAGCACAACCAAAAGATTTTGGAGGACATATGTGGCGGTAAAACACAATTTCATTAAAGAGAGAGTTGTAGAAAATTTGGGTAAGGAGTTAATGTTGTTGCCTCAACAAGCACAAATGGTAGAAAATATTGTGCTTGGTGAAATGGTCCCTACAATAGGGTCAATATTTAGTTTATCGGCCAACTTTGAAACAAATACTTTCAATCTCATTGTAGTACAACAAAGAATTGATGATAACAATAAATTGTTGGGCACCAGAGCATCCTATTTGGACATTAATCTAGGTAATTTATTTGACTTAGGCATATTGAATTGGCATAGATAGACTGGTGAAGTTGTAGCCAGAAGGTTGTTAGATTCAACTTGCAGTAATAGAAAATTACAAGCTATGGTCGAAACAGTTTATAAACAAATGTATAATGCACAAGTTGCCTTAATAAATAGAGCTAATAGAATCAAGGAACTCGAGTATAGAATAGTCAATTAGTCAGGGAAACCTAGATATGAAAGCTCTTTAAAAAAGTTGTTAGAATAAAAAGACAAAGAAATAAAAATCCTAAAAGAAATAGCTAAAATTCCTAATTATGATGCAAGCACCCTAGTAACTACATTTGAACGGAAAGAGTAAATTAAGAATTAGTTACAGGTGATGCATAATTCCCTTGAGATGAAGGATAACGAACTTAAAGGGAAATAAAACTAGGTGAACAACTTCAAAAAGGAATTTGAAGAGAAAGAGAGGAGATATCTGAATATGATTGAAGAATATAATGTTGCTATAGATAAGGCTCTAGAAAAAATTACACGAGAAGTAGCAGAAGTAGATAGTCTAAGGATATACGAGCTTAAGCCTAAACAAATAGAACAAAAGATAAATGAATTAGAGATTGAAAAATAATAGATTGGAAGGAAGTGGGCTCGGAAAGTAGAAATAAAGGTTGAAAAAATTCAGCAAATATAAAACGCCTTACAAGAAAAACTTAGTGAGATTACATGTCTTCAAGAAATTGTTATGATTACATTAGCTAACAAATAGGTCCCAGTTGAAGCTAAAGGGGAAATATGGAGGTAGATTGATCAAAATATTTCAATTGTTAAGTCTTATATCATGATTTTATCAGACTGTGAAAATATGGTGATAATATTAACACTAAAATCTCCACTCCCTTTATTGAAGAAAGGTTAAAATATTTTAACCAACTTATTGACTTTTATAACTTGCTCGAGGATGAGACACTTGAATACATGGGATAACCCACTAGAGACGATTGCGTCTATTCCCTTTATATGATAAAGGAAAAGAAGAAGTGTCTTTTAGAAATAAAGGATGAATTTCAAAAATCTGTGGAGATTATCAATGACTTTATGACCAAATGGAACTATTTAGAAAGGTTCAACATCCCTTCATTTTGGGGAAGCGAGAATTGGTTAACATGAGTTGAATATTTTTTGAGAATGGATATTTCCATAGTTATTCATTTTGTCTGAATATTTCAGATATAAAATGTGAAGTATTTTTCCTTATGTGATGTTTTGGGTGGACACTCAACTCATCATCAGGCACTAAATTTTCAAGAAAAATTAACGTCTACTCAACAAGATCTAAGATGCCTCATGGTCACCAGCAAAGAGGAAATTTCACCTCAGTTGGTGGAAATTTATCTATACAAGGACTTTTGTATATTTTCTGTTTTGGATAAATTAATACAAAATATCCTTGCTACCTGCTATCAACTCAAATTCCAGTTAATTGTAGTAGTCGCTAAATATAAAATGGTACCATGGGTTCACCAGCAGATTGGGATAAGATTACTAAGGTTAAGAAGCATTTGAATTTACACATAGTCTTGGAATAGGCTCCTTCTATTCCACAGGTCGTTCCTCCTATGTATTTTGTGACCTAGGACCTTAAAGAGTGGGCATAAGCAGATTTCAACATAAGTCTATTCCATAAAATGAAAATGGGGGGAGCCCATTCCATATCTTCGACTGTCAGTTCAAAGAATTCAAATAAGGTGGCCAAGTAGTCTGCAAAAGGAAAATAACACTCATAAGAGAATAGTTGTGTTTAGTTATTTTGATTAAGAAATTATTATTTTAAAGACTATTATTTTTAGACAATTACGTTAACCTCTTATAAATGACCCTGTTTATCATTATGAAAGGGTCGATTTTCATTGGATTGAGAGACACTTTTAGAAGAAGGTCTAATTTCACTCGCTGTAGTGATCTGATCTCATGTTAATTCGACTTTGATTTATGCAGTCCGAATAATGGCATACTTTCAGTTTTTCATGTGTTGTGATATTGTCATTAACTATTGAAGAAAGGAGTTGTCTATAATGCGACTTTTTGGAGATTCCGGTGACGGAATCTGGCGGAAGAAATGAGGTTAAATCTTGATTTTTAGCAGTTAAATGGTTTTTTAACTGCATATTTGGATTCAGCACCCTGGAAAAACCCTGGGAGCCATTGATTGTGCAGAAACTAGCTATCAAACTTGGGATTCCAATGAATTGCTGCCGGATTTTGACCAGAAAAATCCGCCGGAAAGGCTTTCAAAAAGTCGCGTTATAGACTACTGCTTGAAGAAATACCAATGACATATACAATTTGACTTGAGTAATTGTTTGCGTGACTAAGCATTGATTGAATTGGATATATTTTATAGTATTATAATACCTTTATATCATACTCATAAGATTTTCTTCGATAATTACATTCTTGATGCTCTATTTGTCACTGAGGATTTAATATCACTTTGGTAATGTGGTGTGTTTCAACCTTTTCTTTACATTGATATGGTAATTTGTATGTTGATGTTAAATTGGTGACTAGAGCTTAGTTTGACATTCATCTTGTTATGGGTTCATCAATCACTTGTACCTTGTTATCAAGTTGTTTGAATTCTTCTAAACTATTCAAGAAGTTAGATATCCATAAAACAACACTTGATGTCAATTTCTCTGTTTGATTTCTGTAGATGACTATCGTGTCTTTGACTACTTTAATTTCATTGTTTTATTTACAAACTTTCCACCTTGTAATATCGTGTTAGATTTCTCAGAAGCAGGTGATTAACAGTGTTGTTACAACGCACCTCATCCGGGCTGGCAAGTGGCGTGGCCACATGGCCACCCACGCTGCAACCAAGACGCCCACCACCACAATTAATGGTGTTTTAATGCTGTCTGACAGTGGAAAAAATTTAATGCTAGGTGAAGCCCGAGGATACCTCACTCTGATCCATGAGATGGAGAATTCAGATCGACTTCCCCCCATTCTGCCTCCTCTAGCATGTAACTACCTCCCCGCTGCTGCAGAGCTGAGCTCTCAAATGACTACGAGGAGAAGGTACCAGATCCTCTGTTGCATTGAAATGGTCGAAGGTGCCCACTTCTTGCACAACCTGTTATGTTGTTTTAGAGCTACTTCTTCGGCCCTAAATTCTGCTTCTGGTAATCGAATTCCCCACTCTCCTACCTCCATGAGCCATTCCATCCCTCCTCCTGCTCCTCCTCGAACCAATACTTACTAGGAAAATATGCCTCGTTTGCGGCACAAGATGAGATGTAGAAGGGGTAGTAGCAGAGGCAGAGTCACTCCCCCTCCCTCACTATCCCTCTCTAACTCTACTCTTGCAGATTTCCCCTTGCCCTCATCTCTTGCTCACTGTAGTGGCCAGGGGCATGCCCAAATGGATTGATATAGGCATGATGACGAAGCCCAACAACCTTCTAATGTCTCTGTCCCAACGATGAATCCCTGCCATTCTACCCAGTTCCAGTTTCGGTGCACTTTGGAGCACCCGTGTATTATTGCTAGCATTTCTGTTGCCTTCAGAGAGGAGCCACAGAGCACTTTCGTCCCAACATGCATCATTCAGGACGAGACTGGCACCAGCAGGCAAAAAACTCATGATATCAGCTCAGGGACTCACAGAACTCATGGTGAAGCTCTGAATCGGATAGACGCAACTCAGGTACACAACACTCCAGGCGAAAATGCGAAGATGGAAGCCACGATGAGCACTCCAGGCAGCAAAACGAAGACGGGAGCCATGACGAGCGGACAACAAAAGATGAAGAAGATATGGATGCCTACAGGTGTCTCATTATGGAGGAACTTCTGCTACCTGCTGACACCTAGCAGGCCAAGGTCTCTTTTCAGGTTTTTTAGTCACCTGGTCACCATCTTAGGGTACGTTTTGAAGTTTTTTTTGTTGTAATTGTTGTCAATTGGGGTCAATTTGTTTGTTTGGTTCAAAAAACTCTTCTACAAGGTTATTACAGGTTGGTTCCGCTACGTGGGCAGCTCATATAGTGAATTTTGGACTAGTTTCCCCTTGAGGGCAGTCTTTTTTAAGTTACTGTTTGTTAAAACATGGTAAAATCTGAGACAGGTTCTGTAGAGGCCAATGCCTCCATGTATTATTAATTTTTGTTCATTAATAGATTTAGTATTATTTAGAAGAAAAAAAATATCGTGTTAGATAGATTTTACATGTTAATATTTTATGTGTCCATGTGCCCTATTTTAGACTACCTCTTGCATTCCCACATAACCAAGGATCTCATTAAGTGAATTAGTTTCGTACACCCAGAATATCAAAATTTGTATTATTTTTACACCTCACCATTAACCTAGTCATAATATAAAGGTAAGATTGAAAATCATCTTAGGTACAAAGAACAGGGAATACCCATTGAGGCTATTGGAGACCAACCAAACAGTTTAAAGCAGGAGGACTTCATCCTCAATGAATGTTTTCTTGATTGTTCTGTAGTTTCTAGAACGGTTAGGAAACCAATAATTTTCAAATCAATGAATATTTTTCATGGATGCCCAAGTAGAGTATGGTTAAGGTAGGAAGCCTTCACTATGAAAATATTTCAATAATTTTTGGCAATGCATGCAAATCCAAAATGGAAACCTATTACTTGCGAATTTAAAGATTTGAAACTCTCAATTTTGGCTTTTTGGTTTGTTGGAAAACATGTTTGATTTCATGGTATTAGCTTGGGGACTCACAGAACTCATGGTGAAGCTCTGAACCGGACAGACACAACTCAGGTACACAACACTCCAGGCGGAAATGCAAAGATGGAAGCCATGACAAGCACTCCAGGCAACAAAGCGAAGATGGGAGCCACGATGAGCGGACAACAGCAAGATGAAGAAGATATGGATGCCTATAGGTGTCTCATTGTGGAGGAACCTCTGCTACCTGCTGACACATAGCAGGCCAAGGTCTCTTTTCAGGTTTTTTAGTCACTCGGTCACCATCTTAGGGGTACTTTTTGAAGTTTTTTTTGTTGTAATTGCTGTCAATTGGGGTAAATTTGCTTGTTTGGCTCAAAAAACTCTTCTACAAGGTTATTACAGGTTGGTTCTACTATGTGGGCAGCTCATATAGTGAATATTGGATTGGTTCCCCTTGAGGGTAGTCTTTTTTTTAGTTACTGTCTGTTAAAACGTGGTAAAATCTAAGACAGGTTCTGTAGAGGCCAATGCCTCCATGTATTATTATTTTTTGTTCCATTAATAGATTTAGTGTTATTTAGAAAAAAAATATATATCGTGTTAGATAGATTTTACATGTTAATATTTTATGTGTCCATGTGCCCTATTTTAGATTGCCTCTTGCATTCCCACATAACCAATGATCTCATTAAGTGAATTAGTTTCGTACACCCAGAATATCAAAATTTGTATTATTTTTACACCTCACCATTAACCTGGTCATAATATAAAGGTAAGATTGAAAATCATCTTAGGTACAAAGAACAGGGAATACCCGTTGAGGCTATTGGAGACCAACCAAACAGTTTAACGCAGGAGGACTTCATCCTCAATGAATGTTTTCTTGATTGTTCTGTAGTTGCTAGAATGGTTATGAAACCAATAATTTTCAAATCAATGAATATTTTTCATGGATGCCCAAGTAGGGTATGGTTAACGTAGGAAGCCTTCACTATGAAAATATTTCAATAATTTTTGGCAATGCATGCAAATCCAAAATGGAAACCTATTACTTGTGAATTTAAATATTTGAAACTCTCAATTTTGGCTTTTTGGTCTGTTGGAAAACATGTTTGATTGCATTATGAAATGTTCATAATAAATGTGATGCACACATATAATGCTATGATAATTCCATTTTAATCTAATTTAAATTAGATGGACTGATGACTTTTTTATATGTGCAATAATTCTAAGATCACTTCATGATGATGTGAAATTTTGAAATGAAGAGAATGTATGTATGAATACTGACAACTATTTGGTTGATTGAAAGATCAGATTGCAGGTAGAATGATGGAAATGGGGTGTGAGATAGAAGCAAACATAACAAAATAACACCACCTACAAGGGAGCTCAACAACATGACTAAAAGTCTCATACTTGTGAGATTTGTCCTTTGAATGAAGCAAGTAGGGCAACTAAAATTTCTAATTTGAAATTTTTGAGTATTTCTAATGGAAAGTAAATATTGTGACACAAGTGAAATGATGGAGCATGGAGCTCAGTTGAGGACTGTTGTGGGGACATGGCAGCCCTATGACACTTTTTTTACCTCATGGGAACAAGCCATAATCGATACCTTGACTATAATACTCCATGAGTAGTGTAGTGGAGCATGCTAGGCCGTCATTTGGCCATAAGATTCCTTGCACATTACATTGGAGCATGCTATAATGACACCTGGCCATAGGACATTAGTGACTACCCCATTTAAGAAAAACCCGCATACAGGTAGACCACCCAAAATGGGGGTTCCTAGGCTCCGACAGGTGAGTAGTTGATGGGAGCCCATGTAAGAAATCCCTTGGATAGGTAGACTTCCTAGAATTGGGGTTTCCTAGGACTGTGTTAATGGATGAAAATGACCATAATCAACAATGAGGAGATCACCCAATCAAGACCTCAATTAGGCATTTATCCATTTTGGATGGTGATTTTGATCGGTTAAATGGGTTCTAGTTACCCCTCGCTCTCCTTTTTAATTTATGATATTGTAATTAATATCAATAAGAAGAGGTACCAAACTTACCCTCTTGTAGCTAGCTTGTAAGAAAGTATTCCTTAAGTTGACATAAGGGCTGAAACAAGACACCAATAGGGTTTCTCCTACGAAAGGAGACTTCTAAAAATGTAATGAATTAATCTAAATGCAAATTCAATCTAATATAAGATACAAGAAGTAAAAGTATATCTAAATCTATCTTGATCAAAAAACGATATAGATCTCATCCTAGTCGAGAGAAAGATACTAAAATATGGACCAACTTGAATTAAGAATAAAATGATGTTAACAAACTAAGGAAATATTTCTAGGACATGCCACTTATTCAAACAAATAATATACATATAACTATCTGATAAATAGTTATCAAATATTGGTTGTTCATACATCTAAATTAAAATGGAATGGTTCAAAGTCAATAGCACAATTTCATTAAAGAAATAGTTCTCATAATAAAATCATGATTAAAAGAAAAATAAATGTGTCATCAAACTGCTAAATAATTATCAATGATAACATGCATATCTATTTGGATTCATTACTCAACTTTCATATCAATCAGTCCCACCATGAAAAGATAGCTTTTCAGTGATTTAAATAAGCAATTCAATTCAATGGAATTTACAATAGTGCAAAACCCACAAATTAAACACTTATTTCGAGCAAGATTTAAGCAAAATTGCATGAAAATAAAGGCAATCAGCCATCCAATAACTCTAACAATAGAGTACAAGATTCACAGATGTGATCTAAAGCATTAAAGTACATAAAATCTTGAGAAATTTCATGATAACATGATATTTCTTGAAGCTATAATACAACTCTTTAGATCTAATTAAGGATCTTCAATTTATTCTAAGGATTTGACTCCTACAGTAGTGCAAGGCCTTCTCCTTTTCTAAAAATTGGAAACCCTAGCTCTTCTTCAAACTCTTATTTATAATTTACAAATCAAATCCCAAAAAAGGAATTATGTTTCATGACAATTGAGTGAATATTTTTGGTTTGATTTGATGTTAAAGAAACCTTATTTTTCTCTTTATTGCTCCAATCCCATTTTTCCAAGACTCATGGGCTTGATCTCCTTCAACCAATTCTACAAAATAATCATAAAAACATACCTAAAAAAAAATAACAAATTCCCAACCAAAACTCAAAATGCAAAATTGTTAAAACAACATTTTAATTAAAAATTTAATTTAATAAAATAATTAAAAAAATTGTGTTTTCCATTGCTCCCCGTTGAAATTATCTGCCAAATTGAGTATCTGAAATGCATTGGTAACGACAAAACCTCTGGGAAAATTTGGTTTCCACAAAACATACTTAGAAAATCAATTTTGGTGGTTAATAACATCCTTGACTTCTGCTAAATTTTTGGAATAAGAAATGACTATATTTAATCAAAGTCAAATTATCACTCCCATATCCTTCTCATATGAAATATCTTTCTAACCAGCCCTCGTTTTCCTCATTTGGTCCTTTAAAACTCGAGATATGTCCTTCTAAAGACGGAGTTCCAAAATTGTTTATAGTTGGTTCAATTATAAAAATTATGGGGATGTAATATTTTGCTCAACTTTTTGACCTTAATAAATAGAAATTATTAAAATATTAAAAATAAATTCATATAAAATAAAATAAATGAGGCGTATATGGTGGTTAAATGTTTTGATTACATAGGTTAAACTTTATGGAGAAGGTGAGGGGAGTGGAGGAGGGGGTCCATGTCTCAACTATGATGTAAACAACAAATGCAACCCCTTTAATATATTTCGAGAATCCCCCTTTTTGTATTATATGCTTATTGCCCATGCTTTTGTGTGTGACATGTTTGGTACTCCACATCACCCTGGGAGTTTCAACCCAACGGGATTCAATGGAGTACCATATGGAATCCCTGAGATGAAACCCTTGGGGCAACATCAGGTTCTTGGACCAGTGGTTTTAATCAATAATTTTTAATTAATTTTTAAGTTTTATATATTATAAATAATTTAAAATATTTATCTTTTATTTGTTTTATTTAATATGTTATATATTTACAATTCAATTAAAGATTAAATTACTTAACTAAATTAAATGATTAATTAACTTCATTAACTCAATTAAATTAAATTAAATTAAATTAAATTAATTGACTAGCAATAATTAATTTAATTAACTAAAGTTAAATTAATTAATTAATAAAATTAATAAAAAAATATTAACATGTGTTAATTAGTTAAATCTATACAATTTATAAAATGAAAAGTAAAACTACATATTTTATGTTCATGTGGTAAAAAATATCAAATTTTGACCTATGATATCTCTCAAATTGTGTAGCGAAATTAGGTGAAATTTGAATCATTGGAAAGTTGGCAGCAAAGTGAAAGCACTGAAGGCGTAAAAACAAAAATCATGAAAAGTGAAAATCAACCAAAATAAGGCAAATTAAAGTATTCTAAGAGTGATATTAACAAAATTCACATGGAGGGCCCCATAATTTTCAAGAAATTAAGCAAGGTTGTTGAGGCCTCAATGGACTGGAAGGGTGATTAGTTTGACATGATGTAAGTGTGTAGCTCAATGATTGAATTAAAACCACTAAGTGTTTGCAGTTAGACTAGTGAACCACTTAGTGCTTGCTAAGCATTTGGTAACTAAATGACGAACCACCTTCACAATGGAATCAATCCATGGGTTAAAAACACTAGGTGTTTGTAGTTAGACTATGCTTGTTAACTGACTAATGAACCACTTTCACAGTGGAATCAATCCATTGCTTATTAACACCAGGTGTTGACAGTTAGACTAATGAACCACTTAGTTCCTGCTAAGTGCTTGTTAACTATGTGATAAACCACCTTCATATTGGAATCAATTGCTTGACGATAATCACAATCCCCTTTGTGATTTGGGCGAAACCCCTTTGTTTGAAATCCATAGAGTCAGTGAGTCAAAGCTTGTACGATAAATATGGAGTGTGTTCGGTAAAGACAAAGTTGGACTCATTAGCTTTGAAGGCAAAGGAAGCGGGGAGTAACCATAGAAATAAGTGAGTTGTTGAACTATTCAACATAGATATATGGTGCCAATTACAAGCAATATCATAACAACTCATCAACTTGGTAATATTAGAGTGGTGCAAAGGAAGCAAAGTAGAGCTGAAGACCTTTGGGACTAGAGATATTGTGGTGATAATGGAACCATGTGATATGCATTAATTTCCATGAGGTATGTTATGACAAATGTGTTTTGTTATTAGAGAAAGCTGCTAGAGGGTTGTCATGACTATGAGACTCCATAAAGACTCTTCCTATGCAAGGATTCCTTGGAAAGGAATCGATCGCTCGAGGGAATGGGGAGAAAAAGAAAGGGATACTTGAACTTGGAAGGTGTGTGATTTCAAGAGGAAACCTCAGTAATTTTGATTTTAATGAGTCAGATGCATACTTGTTGGGATAAAAAATGGATTGGGTGTGTCCCCACAAACAATGAGTTGAATATGTCCCTTCTAGAAGTATTGTAGATAATGGATGACATGGTTGGACATGATAATTCAAGACATGGAAAATTTCACTAATCTAAAAGTTATGGCTATAAAGCTCAGCTATAGTTTTTGTTCTTTGTTACATAACATCGAGGATAGTGTTTCTTTAAGGAGGTGGTGTTATGTGGAATTTTGCATCTACGGATAAACACAACTTTCCTAGGTGGGTAGCTACACCTAGAACAACAGATTTAAAGAGTTTAACCTTTTCCTATAGAAGATAAATAAGACAAGGGACCTACTTGTTATCTTTTGCTTCCCTTTGTCTCCTTTGAATAGCTCTCGTCGCTCCTTCTCGAAGTGAATCTGCTCGATTAGTACCTGCAATCATAAACAGAGGACAAAAACCAATCAAAGCAAGAGATCTATCTACTATAAGCAAATGGAATCGAAATCATTTACACATATAATCATCATACATAAAGACAAGAATATGGGAATAGGTGTAAACAACTTTATTAAGTAGAAGGAAGAGTTACAACCAAAGAAGTCCGATCCCATGTCACTCATCCAACTTGAGTTCCATCCTTCATCACACCAAAATCACAACACTCTGTAGCATAACAATACTTGCTTACAATCTTAAACCTCACACTAATAGTATTTCCTTACAAATTCTCAATGTCTAGCCCCTGATTACTATGATGAGTGCTCAATTTATAGGGAAATGGAGGTGGTTTTGTCATAAATTGGGCATTGAGTGGCTTTCCAATTTGGGAGTTAGTTTCCATGGAGGAAGGGATGAGAGGATAGGAGGTTATTTGATTCATTCCCTATCCAATTTCGAGCTCATAGGAGAGGATAAGAGGTGGAATTTTCTAGAATGGTATAGAATGGAAGAATATTCCCAAAACCCGATGAAGATTTCGCTCAATCTCGCTCAGTGCAGGTCAAAGTGGGCCTTGGTGCTTAGCAGAGCAGGTTTGAATGGGCCTAAGTGCTTTGTAGTGTAGTTACCCCTGACCAAGGCTACACTGGTTCCTCAAGGAGTCATTTTAGGATGTCTTCAGGCTAGGAAACTCTCAGGAATGATGGCATTCAATATGATGAATTTCTTAGGGCATGTAGCAAATGAATTAGGGTTTGATGAGCCCTAAAAGTACTGATCTGAATGATGGGAGTGATGTGCCCAAATAGACCTGTAAAATTTTCCCCCTAAAGCATGAAGTAAAAAATGATAATGTCGAGTGATATGCTTTATGATGTGATGAGGAGGTTTTAAAGCGGATGGTAACCTACATCAATTACAATACATATCATGATATTTTAGCTTTTTCACGAATTGCTGAGGGAAGGCATACGCATGCTCAACATATAAACTTTCATTACATGTACATAGATAGTCATCTATATATATAGACCTATGATGGGATGACCATCAGTGTAAATCCATTGTACAGATGATTTAGTACTCTCCTGAAATCGTAGCTCGAATGGATGAAACTAGATCTGGGATCTTCTATCTCGTTCAATCGTCCACTCAAGTATGAGTCTAACCATGTGAATATGTGATCTGAAGTCGAACATGGGAAGGCACCATTTGATTACCAGCCAATGATGTAAGCCGTTAACAGACACGATAGAAATCACTGATAATTATAATGATCCTCAAGGTACTGCAGTACATTCTGCATGGTGTGAATGGATGTTTTGATGATGAACAACATACAAAGTCTTTCAGTCAAAGGCTAGTGATGTCAACCTGTCTCCGGAAGCGAGAAACTTGCCATTGATGTATGTAAGCCTTAAGGTACTAAAAGGGTGTTTCTAAGTCAACTTCTTGGATAATGTACTGATGTCAACAAGAAGTGACTCGTCACAGGAGGGCCTTAATGTATCCCACATCAATGACACAAAACAAGCATAATGATTTTTGGAGATGGAATGTAACTGACAACACAAGGTTCAGGAATGGCGATCATGAAAATGAAGGTTTATGAGTATTGCAAAGGATGAAGTTTTACTGAATGACTTATCTTGAACATGTCAACGACACTGAATGAATTAGCAGAATTGACCCAAAACCAAATTAATGGATGGTATGATAGGCCATTGGTATGATAACCATTAAGTGGATAACCCAACCCAAATATTCACAAAGATGAAGTGAAAGTGTCATGTTCAAGAGCGACCTACTGCCATAAAGTGGTTTACCTCTTTTCCCATTTTCCCTAATCATTGACCAATACCTCTTTATTTTTTATTAGGCTTGAGGAGGATAACATATTCTTGTTGTATAATTCCACCCTTCGGGTGAATCCATCACTATGTGATGTTTTAACGAGTCTAGGGAAGGTGAAACTTGGTCTTGTCATGATGGACAAGTTTGTCGCTATTTGATGTTTTAATGAGTTTAACAAAAATGATAACTCAGTCCTTTTCATGTTTAGAGAGTTTGAAAACGGACAAAAAGAAAACTCCACAAGTTCTTTTTTGTAGATTTGTCTCTCAAGTTCGAAAAAGTGTAAAATAATACAAAATAGAACCTATTGACCATGTTCGATCAATGTATTGCTTTTTTGTAAACAATCGATCTCAGTTCAGAAAAGGGTTAAACATATACTAAGTAGATGTCATTTCCAATCCGTTAACGAGCTAAAAAGGACAAGCACTCGACAATCTTTTCATATTTCGAGAATCTGAAAAGAGCTTAAAGAGGACTCCAAGGGGGTTCCTTTTTCTATGTTTAACAGAGCTCGAAAAAGAGATAAAAGTATGCTCTGTGGTCAAAGTACAATTCATGATCGTGCACGTCAAATTCACTGTATCAGCTGTAAATCTATTCAAAGCAACACCAAACGGATCAAACATACCTATTTCATTGGTAAAAATAGGTAAAGACTAAAGTTTACTCATTTAATGTTCATGAAATAAACATAAAACGAGAATTTACCATTTCATTTTCACCATTTGATATTTACCATTCATTTTGTGCTCTAAACTAGTTTTTTACCTCGAACTTTAGCAGCTGATTGCGACAGATTATATGGATAATTTCTCGTGTCATCCGGACCAGGTAGAATATCTGCCCCTTCTCTTTCTTTTCGTGTCATTTTTTTCAGTTTCATGCAAATTGTTTAGGTTTTTAGGGCCCCTGGGGTTAGTATATTTCGCCCTGGGACCAGCGCAACCTTCCACATCGAAAACTGCACTGAAGAGCACTCAAATAGAAGGGTACCTACTCTGTAGTGCATTGTCTCCTTGCCTAGGCTGCACTGGGCGAGTTTCATAAATTTGTTTCACCTGCTTGGCCCAAAATTTCTCCAATTTTTTGCATGAAATGGATCCTAACTAAGCTTATGGTTTGATTTCAGGTTTTCATCGGATTAGAATGTCTATTACTTGGCGAGAAAGAGAGCATGAAGAACAAGACATTATTTCCCTAAATGATCCATGTACTATTGAGGCCCTTAGAAACTGTGGGTTGCTCAAATACTTCAGGTTGTCCGAGATGAGGCAACAATTAGAACTATTGCAGTTCTTAGTTCATGCATGGGATCCAATAGATAAGGATTTTCACATAAGGTAAAAGGTGGTCCCTATTATTATCGATGATGTTTACTTTCTTACCGGGTTTTCGAGACATGGTTCCTCCATTTCTCTTTTAGGATTTTCTCATGGAGGTCAATCAGCGAGGGACTATATTTGATAGTTTTGCCGGCCATGTACACAACATAGCAAGGATGAGAAAATAAACAGCAGGGATGTATGTGATTTTCCTTTGAGAACAATCATTTTCACTATTGCAAATTTGGCAGGTAGTGCGATACTTCATCTGGCAAATAGATCATACATGCAATATGCGCTTGAGTGTCTTGAGCCAACTGTATTCAACTGGTGTGAGGTCGTACTTTCTTCACTGAAAGAGCAGCTAACAAAGGTAAAGAGTGGTAAGACAATGAATTTTAGCTATGGATCACTCTTAATTGCTTTTACCTTAGAGAGAATTCCATTGATGCAACCTTAGCATGTAACACTAGGTGTAGCTGGTCCTAGGGATCCACAGATGCAGAGGTGGGTCAAATTGATGGCTAGACATGCTGGTCAGTCATCAATCACATTTCTACTGCATTCTTCAGTTGGCTCGATTGACAACACATTGTCATCGAGGAGCATCCATACATAGGGATGGATTTTCGTGGAGATCCAGAGTTGAGTTTACTGGTGGGTGCTCAATGGGGTGCTATAAGTAAATTATTTTTGACAAAATGTTTTTGATTTTTATGTTTCTACAAGTTTTTTGTGTTTTTTATGTTTCCAAGACTAAATTAAAATCATTCTCATGCATACATATGTTTGTATTGTTTGACCTATGGGACATCAACAAGAGGCAGGTGGACTAGCGCAGAGAAATGTCGGGAGAGCAGTTCTCCAGGATTTTGATTTGACTGAGACACTGACAAAGTTGCAGGATCATGTAGAGGGGTTAACCTTCGGTATTCTAGATGTTCGGATTGAGGAGTTACCTATGAAGCTGCAGAGCCATACTATTGGTGTTCTTAGCCATTGATGAGGCTATTGCACATGATAGCTCAGGTTGTGACCTGTTATCATGAGCATCACTAGGCCTACCTAGGATGATTTTGTATGCATTTTGAGTTTTTAGGTCAGATGACCAAACATGCCTTGGACACAAATTTTGTAAAAACTTTTAAAAAATCTATCTATTTTTACTTTCATAGTTTTTATATACGGTTATGTGCAATCCTATTCAACTAATGATGTGAATTGAAAATTTACTTTTACATGTGTCGCAAATGTCTGTTTAACACATAGTTCGCTAATGAATCAATTAATGTGTTAAAGTTTCTGGAAATATGTTGATATTGAATGTACTCAAAATGTATTTCCAAAAGACGAACTCTAAGGAACATATGAAGAATAGTTGGGTTTCAGACAGTATAAACACTTATAAGTTGTAGTACGACGAGTTGTGAGTCCATCCTAACGATGATTCGGCGAATGCCAATTGAAATGGAATCAGAGAGAAGTTTGATCAATGCACTATACTCAACGATATTGTTCATGGAACAACCAATACAAATCCTTTGAAAACTAACTAACTTGTCACTTGGAGTGAAAATGGCCCATGCTTTAGAAGATGGGTTTTGCATACTATGACTAGCACCATCGGCGTAACCAACTAATGGTTCCAAAGATTCTAACATCTGCAACAAATGCAAAGCAGATTACTTAACCACATAAAAAATCTAAAATACACACTGACACACATACATGCAATTAAAGAATATATACAGTGACTTTACTACACTCAATTAAGTATAGTAACGTTTGAGATACAGCCTGTTTCGGGGTTGCAACAATGAATTCCATCATAATCCACCAAATCGTAGGCACCTTTTGCCAAAACACGCTTGAAAATATAAGGGCCCATCCATAGTGGTTCAAATTCTCCTACTCCTAGTTTATCAACTTCCTGATCATAAAGCAACACCAAGTCTCCTTCTTAGAAAATGTGAGGCTTGACATTTTTGTCTTATTACACCTTGATTCTTTTCTTATGTGCTTCGTTAGCCGATGCGACACGATGGGTTTCATCTAGATGGATGAGTTCTAAGAAATTCACTTCTTCATCATAAGTGTCGAGTAACAGGTCAATTGCGATTTTAAGAGATGAAATTTCACATTGTATCAGCAAGATTGCCTCCAGACCATACACCAATTGAAAGGGTGTGAATCCAGTTTCATTCCTTACCGAGGTTTGATATTCCCACAAAGCAGAGT
The DNA here is from genome assembly GCA_000404065.3 of Pinus taeda. NCBI lineage: Eukaryota > Viridiplantae > Streptophyta > Pinopsida > Pinales > Pinaceae > Pinus > Pinus taeda. The sequence goes on along the minus strand of APFE031404468.1, from coordinate 107,457 downwards.
ATAGGATTAAATGCCAGTTTCATTTATGAACCCCTGTAATTCTTTGAAGCATTCTCTTTAGGACTTTGTTGATGGCCTCAACTTGTCCATTAGCTTGCAGATAATAAGGAGTAGAACTATCATGTGAAAGTCCCAACTTGACAGTTAACTTTGTCATCATGTGATTGCGACAATGTGACCCATGATCTGTAACTATAGCCTGTGGTACACAAAACCGGGAAACCATGTGGTTGAAAAAGAAAAATGTAGCCGTCTCGCCACTATTGTTTAATGTAGGCATTGCCTCAACCCATTTTGTGAAATAGTAAACGACGACTATAATGTACCCATGCCCTTAGGCTGAGTGATGGTTACATGTCATGAAGTCAATGCCCCATTTGGAAAATAGTCAAACAACGACGACAGGATGCGGCGGTGCAGGTGGTAATCTAACTTTACGGTCATAGATCTGGCATGCATGACAACTCCTGATAGCAATAATGCAATCTTTGAATATGGTAGGCCAGAAGGAATCAACACAGAGAATTCTCTATATGGTAGCATAACCGGATAAGTGTCCACCACAAGCACTAGAATGGAAATCATTCAAAACTTTCTCAGCTTCCTCATGTGTGAGGAACCTCCGTAAAATCGTATCGGTACCAGGATGGTAAAGAGTCTCGCCAATGATCGGATTATCTTTGGCTTGGTATCGAATACGTCATTGTTTCGAGCGAGAGGTATCAGGCCAGAAAGTTTGGGTCTAGAGATAAATAAGTATATCTCCATACCATGAGTCAGATGACGAAATCAAGAACAAAGACTCATCCAGAATTGATGGTTTTGATGTTGAATCAATGGTATTTGAGGGAAGGTCGCAAAGAAGCTTGGAAAAAACTAGAGATTTCGTTGATTTGGACATGATGAATTCCAAATCAAATTCCTACAAAATGACAATCCATTTTGATTATTTCCCCCCAGCAATTGACGTGACAAAATATATGTCATAAGGTTGCAATCCAAAATGACAGTGGTCTTTCGAAGTAGGATATAGTGGCGAAATATTTGTACAACTTGAACAGCTGCCAAAGCTAGCTTTTCAACGTAAGAGTACTTAACTTTTGTATCATTAAGATTACAACTCAAATAATATATCAGATGTTCAATCCCATCTTCTTCTTGGACTAAAACCATCATAATGGTTGTATCTGCAGTGGCGAGATATAAGAAGTAGTCATTTTGATAATTCAGGGAATACATTAATGAGGCTCTAATCAAGGTATCTTTAAGAGCATCAAAGGAAGCTTGCACAACCTGATCCCAATGGAAGGGTATCCCCTTTTTCAAAAGACGAGTAAATCCTTTAGCCATTTCAGCATAACTTGGAATGAACCTCCTCAGAAAGTTAGCCTTCCCTTGGAGTCTCTGTAATTGTAGTAGATTGGTTATTGAAGCAGTTGTTATTGTTGTTGATACAACATTTGTTGATTTAACGATTCTTGCCCACCAATGTAAGCTTGACTAGGTTGTGAATACATGAAACCAGTGTAAGTCTAAGTCATTCCAGTAAAAGGTAAAATGGCCTAAGGTTGTTGGACTCTAGGCACAAGTGGTTGTTGTAAAACTGCCTAAGAAGGCTAAATCTGTAAACTTGAAACTTGGGGGTATGAGGTTGAGGGACCAGCTTGCACAAGTTGAGATACACCAATCTGAGCTTGTGACTATGGTAAAGATGTAACAACAGGCGTAGTAGGTATGGATAAGACAAATTTCATAGGTTGTGATGGATACACAAGCCTAGCTTGAATGGACATTGTTGGCTGCCATTAACAGACAGTCATTCCAGGCTGACCTAAAGATGAAGTCATACCGACATATGGTTACCCCCCAGAAAATGGAGGATAAGAAGATTGTGCATATTGTTCTCCGTATGGGGGTATTCCAGTGTAAAGAAGATACATTGGATGGTAACCAGATGAACCAGCTTGATATTGACTTGATGGGTCCATTTGTTTAGTATCCGTTAATGAAGAAGCAGATAGAATTCTTGTAGAGGACATGGGTGAAGACTAAGGGCTAGAAGCAGCACCTGAGTGGGTTCTAGATAAATATTGGTAACCCGATGGGACAGACGGAACACCATACAAATGTGACTCAAGTGTCATAGCAAACATCAAAGAGGTTGCGACAAAAGATTCTATCGTAGTTGTAATAGATGGTACAGTCTGGGATGTTGACTCTGACATAGTCAAATGTCCAAATAAATTTCCTAACAAATCAATGGGTGTCTGAAAGTAATCAATATCAAAAGGAGCAATAAAATGAGGAGTATTAGGATACAAATACAGTCCAGTTCCAAAATAGAATGGAGTTTTAGGCGTTTCTTCCTCAGGTTCCTCTTCTATTGAAATTAAGCTAGGTGGAAGGATTTCACCGTCAAGTCCGTAGTAGATTTCTGGTATTTGTTCTTGAGGTAAAGAGGAATTCTCGACAGTTACCGATGTCTGAGGATTTATCAGTCAATCTTCTTCCAGTATGGTAACAACTTCTGACTGTTCCACTTCAAGATCCAAGTGTTCTAGTAAAAGAGAAACATGTTCAGGTTGGGCTTCTTGAACAACTTTTTGTTCATATTTAACTTATGATTGAACGGTGATAGGTTTAGGATCAAATTCTGGTTTAACAGATTTAGGTTCAGAAGTAATTTCTTGTTGAACAACTTCGGGTTGGGAATCAACTTCTTGTTGAAGAACTTGTGTTACTGTTTCACTAGATGCAGTTATAGTGTCCTCAGCTAATTGTGGAGATCCCACTTTAGTAATAGATGTACCAGTAATAGTAGGAGTAACTGGAGTCACAGTACTTGCCGGCATAGGTGTTTCTATTAATTCAGATGAAGAAACAAAAGTTTGTGAAGTACTGGATTCAATTAAATGAGACCGCTTTGACCAGATAAGTGTAGATTCGGGCGATAAAGGCGGTTTACTCACTATTCTCTGTGAACGACGGGGTAAGGGTTGATGTTCCTCCACGATTGCTGATTGATTTTATTACAAAAAAGAAATAAAAAAAGGGGTAAGCTAGGCAAAAGGATTACCAAGCAACTATGAACTGTATAATACCTCCCGACGAACTTAGAAGTACGGGCAGGAAATCTCCCCGAATGTTGTGTTCGGTGTATCACAGTGTACAAGGTGGCTGACTCGGTTACCTAAGGATGGATAGAAACCTAGTGTTGTCCTCCCATATATACCTAAAAGTATGTGGAGGCCCAATTCGTGTTAGCGCTGTCTGATGTGAAACCGCATAGTAAGAGCATTCCTTTATACTTTATGTACTGTAACACTGCCCTATATACTTGAAGGTACATGGACGAGCTACGATATAATCACGTACATGGAATGAGGTATCGCACTCGAAATGTATCGCAGACAAGTTAGCAACAGTTTTTATGTTTTGCGACGTCGCAACACGTCTCTAACCTAGAACCTCTAAATGTTTTGTGTTAGGTGACAATGCTCCATTAGGTTAATTGAGATTAATTTTAAGTTGATCTTGATTAAGAATTTTCCTTTCAAGGTTCACCATGTGATGTCTTTGAAATTCCTAGAATGTAACTACTATGATAAGAATTCTTTTCATTCAATTTGAACGATGAAAACCTTAACTAATGGGGATAGAGCAATCAGATCCTTTTAATCAAAGAACAAAAAGCACATCTAATTCAATTTCCCTAAACTATTCCTATAAGCACACTCAAAATTTTTCAATGCATGATGCAAGTTTTTCTTTTTAATTTCCTTAATTTTAAGATGAACAAAAGGAAACTAATGCACATACAATCAATCCATCTTTTTGCAAGAATAAAGACTTTACGACAGTTCCTTTTCGAAAGAAATGAAGATTTTTACGACACTTTCTTTTGAGCAAAGATTAATAAACTATAATCTAACTTTGACAATGAATCGATAATGATAAATAAATCATTTAAGAAACACTAAACTATCAAGGCCAAAGTAGGGCTAGGAGAGGAAACACAAATTTATTTCAGAGACACAACAATCATTGATCTTTCAACAAGCAAAAATAGAAGGAAATTTGGGAAAAATCAAGTCCAAGGTGGGATTTTTGACATAAGGAGGAACAACGTAGCCCTGAATGGGAGACAATGCACTTCAGAGCACTGTTCTCAAGCCAAGGGTGATTTGCATTGCTTTGTGTCCTGACCAAGCCTGCGCTAGTTCCAGAGAAGATTCAAGGGGCTTTCAAGCACAATTTTTTACCAAAAAACACTTCAAAAAGGTTGAAACAAGATCAATGGAAGCAAGTAAAGTCTACTAGGGTGTACTAGGATAAAGATAAACTACCCGGAAAAATGATCATCCCCAGTATGGTCACCAAATTTTTATGTGGAATTTTGCATCTACGGGTAAACACAACTTCTCTAGGTGGGTAGCTACACCTAGAACAACATTTTTAAAGAGTTAAACCTTTTCCTATAGAAGATAAATAATAGAAGGGACCTACTTGTTATCTTTCGCTTCCTTTTGTCTCCTTTGAATAGCTCCCATCGCTCCTTCTTGAACTGAATCCGCTCGATATGTATCTGCAATTGTAAACAGAGGACAAAAACCAATCAAAGAAAGAGATCTATCTACTATAAGCAAATGGAATTGAAAGCATTTACACATATAATCATCATATATAAAGATGAATATGGGAAAATGTGTAAAAAACTTTATTAAGTAGAAGGCAAAGTTACAACCAAAGAAGTCTAATCCCATTTCACTCATATAGCTTGAGTTCCATCCTTCATCACACCAAAAGCACAACACTCTGGCAGCATAACAATACTTTCTCACAATCTTGAACCTCAAACCAATAGTATTTCCTTACAAATTCTCAAAGTCCAGCTCCTGATCACTATGACGAGTGCTCAATTTATAGGGAAATGGAGGTGGTTTTGTCATAAATTGGGCATTGAATGGATTTCCAATTTGGGAATTAGTTTCCATGCAGGAAGGGATGAGAGGATAGGAGGTTATTTGATTCATTCCCTATCCAATTTCAAGCTCATAGGAGAGGATAAGAGGTGGGAATCTTCTATAATGGTCTAGAATGGAAGAATATTCCCAAAACCCTATGAAGATTTCGCTCAATCTCGCCCAGTGCAAGTAAAAGTGGGCCTAGGTGCTCTGTAGAGTAGGCTTGAATGGGCCTAAGTTCTTTGCAACGTAGTTACCCCTAACCAAGGCTGCGCTGGTCCCTCAAGGAGTCATTTTAGGATGTCTTTAGTCCAGGAAAATCTCAGGAATGATGGCATTCAATGTGATGACTTTCTTAGGGTATGTAGCAACTGAATTAAGGTTTGATGAGCCCTAAAAGTACTGATCTGAATGATGGGAGTGATGTACCCAAATAAACCTGTAACAAGTGGGGTTTGTAACATCCCCCTATTCTACCACGACTTATTGTAATGATAATTATGATTGCAATAAAAGTGTAGAAGAACCACAACTAGTTAGATCTTTGATTAAACATCTACTAATTATTATTTAAAATTAATTAATTAATACACACAACTAAGGAAGGGGAAACATTACGAATCCTTGGTCTGAGGGAAACTTTCATGCTCACTTATTTTGATAATCCATGCCCCATACCTTACCGAAATTAATGATGTAGTTGCTTGCAAACATAGGAAGCCATTATCTAATAGAATTTTAGTTTGATATGATTGGAGACAAACTAATATGTTGCTAGTCATTAAGAGATTGGACTGGGGTGAGGGAATCAGAGGGAAATGCCCATTCCTTTTCCCCTCTTGTGGATCGAGGAGAAAGTGTAGAGGGATAACCCTTCAGGAAGTTGAGTATGAACCAACCACTGCCTTAGAGAAAACACATGGAAGAGCCAATCAAACTCTCCCAGCTGCATGAATGGATGTAGATTAACTATTTATACACATAGTGAAGGAGCACAGGGAGAGTTTCATATTTACTATGGTTCTCTATCTCACTCACTCTAGTCCTCTATCTCACTTGCTCACACTAGTTCTATTTTCTACCAGAAGGCATTCAAGACTAAGTCTGGGTTATGTGTAGTTATGGAGCATGGTATAACTGATTGAGAAACACTGAAGCTAATTATTGAGCTTGTAACCTAGAGTTGGTGTTATGTGACCTTAAGTTTGTGCTTTGTGACCCTAGGTGTTAATCCCCATGCCTGCATTTGAGACCACGTATCTCCTTGTCTAATACTATGTGGTTTGTATGAAGCTTAGTGAATGACCAAATCACTAGTGTAAAATTTCACGTTTCAAGAATTTCCTCAAACTATGGATCTAGCTTAAGGGGTGCTCAACCATAATAAAGGTTGTAGTGTATCTAGCCTATAGTTGGGTGGAGAGTGGAAATCCCCCCCTTTGTTGCCAACTAGCTTAAGTCACATAAATAAGTATAATGGTTTGATAATATTTGATTATGATTTATGATAGTGCTTGTTTATGCTATTGGATGAACTTTGGTTTTATAAGACTTATGAAGAAATATATGATATTATTGTATGTTCATGGTAGACAAGTTGCCTTATATGTCTCTATGGTTATATTGACTTTTGACACTATGTACTTTTATCATCTTCATGGACTACAGTTGTACTTATATAATTGTGACTGATTGTTTGAGGTCACTCAACTAACCTGTTATTACATGTGTTTTTAGTTATCTAAAATGTTTATTAATTTGAAATTCATGTCTATAACCATGATTGTAGGTAATCTTACACATTATGAGTTTACTTATATGTTGAAAGTTAAATGAGTATCTAGATAGATCTGATGGTCACTTAACCCATGAATGATGTGATGATTCAGTGAGCTATGCACTCTTATATATTGTTGTAACCAAGAATTATAATAAAATGTAACACACTAAGATTCACCATTTTAAGTGTGTTTTGTAACCCTCTTGTGCGATCATGTAAACTTGTATGTTACCTTGCTACTGAATGAAGAAGTCCTATCTCATTGAAGAGGTTTTTTAGCTTGCAATAGTCAGAAGAGTTGGGTTGCTCTTTATAAAACACATTGTGTGGTGTTGAAAATGGGAAAATGACTATTGATACCATGCTTCTCTGATAATGACTGCATCTGACTATACCCGCATATGGTAGTGGTCAAGGTTTATTTCTTGTAGATCAAGACCATGGATCGATTTGTAGCTCATGCTTTGATCTCATTATGGGATCCTATAAATGTCTATGCAATCTAGACTATGGATCAATTCAAACTTTAAAAACATTTTCAGTGTGCCCCTTAATGCCCCAAGGTAAAAAAATATCAGATAATGCATAATCCTTTGCTATCCCAAAATTCATCTCACTAATCTCTATGCACTAGGAGCTTACAACTTCAAAGCATATAACCATTTCTATAACCCAAGTTTAACCCTAGAGACGCTAAGGACTATTAGGTCCCCACAACCATCAACACTTCTTTGTTTAAATTCGACAACAACGAACCTAACCGATAGTGATGATAGTAATAAAACTTCAGCTTCCATGAAAATTCTCATTTTTTAGGGCCATCAATTAATAGGATCGCTTTGTCGCTTCATTGATGCTCACAAATCTACACACTTTCATGAATAGTTGGTGATGGTGGAAAAACTACACCTGACAAAAATGTATCTATCTATCGATCTATTCATGAATAGGAACGCCTCACACTTGTCACCACTCCACAACATTTAGCACTCTCATGGTCAAGAAGTGGAGGTAGAGAGAAAATCTAATTGTAGTGAATTATTATGTCTGTCAAGGTTGTTAGTTAATGGAGCACCACCACTCGTCATGCACAACTCTCCTCTCTTGGGTCACACTTAATGCTTAGGGCGATAACATACTAGGGTGACATGACATGGACCTAATTTTGACATGGAACTCAATCATCGGTCATCATCACCGTTTGATTGTGAAGATTTAACAACAATTTTGCACCACACAGGTTTGATATAACATGGGTCTCGAGACCCCACTAGAATTGGGAATTGGGTTGAAGTGCATATTACATGGATTAACCCACAAAACATAAGGAGGAGGACCCTATGGGTTCCAGTCTTGAGATTACATGGCAATGTTCACGTGGATGCCACTTAGGAACCTAAGGTGATGTGGATTGGTGCAGTGGTGATATGGTAAATTCCACATGGATGCCACATGGTAGTACCATGATAACATGGACCGGTGTCATGTTGATGTGGTAGTCCAATAAAGTCCACATGTGGCATCCTTAATACTGATGTGGCCTAATATGATTGGTTAAGATTCAAATGGGCATAACTTTCAATCCAGGAGTTGGATTGAAATACAATTTATATCATGAGAAAACTCTCGATAATATGAATGTGATAGTGGCATTGGTTTTGACTATTAAAGGCATTGGAAAACGTGATACTTTTGTGACCCCATATTCATAATAGACCTTTTAGGTTGGGTCAATTCAATAAGTAACACCTCTAGTAGCACGAGATATTACAAGGGGGTGGGAGGGAGTGTTACATCATCACTAAATATTGATATTGTCTTTTAACCTTTCACCAAAAATAACATAAGATTCAATTGTCATCCCAATATAATTTTTTTATCTTTATCAATGTCATTAATAGTGGATAATGGAGATGCCATCTTATGTATAATTTTGTGTCCTTATTTATCTAATTAAGAGTAGAGGTGGACCCACACTTAATTCTTATTAATAATGGAGGTGCCATCTATGTAGACTTTATATCTTTATTGATCTCATTAATAGTGGAGGTTATCAACCCCTATTTCAATAATTTTGATTTCATTAATAATGCAGGCTACCATACACCTATTTCATTCACTTTGATTTCATTAATAATGAAGGTGTTATCCATGTAGGCTTTTGCATCTCTATCAATCTCATTAGTGGTTAAGGTTCCCACACACCTGTTTCATATACGTCACTCAGTGGGTAGTATTTTTATCAATAATATCCTCATACTACTTGGAATATTATGCTCCCCATGAGTTTGCATGATTTCAAGTGATCTGCACAAAATTCCTTTCTATGCATCATTTTGTGTGCATGGTATTTCAACAATTTCATTGTATCACTTGAAATCACTCTATCACTGAATTGTCATTTCCCTATCGATATCATATGCAACATTTGTACCAGTCTGCTTGAGTTCAATAATCATCATGTTATCATAATGTTGACATCTTTATTAAGTAGGTTTCCATCAAGGACAACACATTAGCCATAATTCCAACAATCTCCCCCTTTGGACTTGATTGTAACCAATTTGGTGTTTGCACAACACCTACAAACACTTGTAAACACATCTGCAAATACCAAACACCTCTCACCAAACACCAAGCTTCTCTCCCCCTTTGACATCAAGGGAAAAGGGTTGAACCAAGCTAAATGAAGAACTTCCCTTGTAGTGTTGATTGTTGTAGGATTGATTTACTGAGTCTAAAGCATGAAATATACATATTGACCATCCTCCCCCTAGAGCATATGCTTAACCTTATGACTCAACCAAATGTGACCTTTCCGATGACTAATAAATCAATTTTGATTACATCAAATACCCAAGATATGGGGTTTACATATTGGACCAAAATTTTACATCAATGTCCCAACATAATTGAATTACATACATGACATGACTTGATCCTATGAGCCCATACATGACTGAATTTCACAGTGATTTATAATATGTGTATTTTCATGACCTTTACATCAAGAGACATATATGACACTTACAACCATAAACATGGATCTCAACAATGAAGCAACAACACAATATAGGAATCTGCAACATAAACATCTGATAACAACAATAGAGAAGCATGATCATCTTCGTCATCAAGAATTGTGTAAGATAAGGTAGTGCAACATCAATTTCTCCATCAAGTGAATTAAGGAGTATCAATAATCAATAATGTAACTGCAACATAAGTAACCCAAGAATTCTAACATAATAACAACAACATAGTATCTTCAGTAGTAACCATAGAGTAGCAATAATATGTACTCATCATAAACCCATCGTGCAATAAGAAGTACTCAAGCAATCATAATGCCAACAATGCACTATTAGAAGCATAGTAGACTCTCTCCCTGAACCTGTGCAATTTCTCACCATCGACTCAATCATGAAATTATGGAAGCATATGGGTAGCTCTCCTGAATCTTTGGAACACCATCTTCATTACTGAGAGTCATACACGATTTTTTAACTCAAAGTTTGCATATATACACAATTGTCTTTCATACAATCCGCATACAAAAAGTAAACAACTAATTTTTACAACCTCAACTGGCCCTAAACAAGACATACATGTTAGAACAACTAGCAGAGTGAAGATGTAGGAATCATTCCTAATTTTTGTCTGAGATATTCAAAGGAATAATGTAGAAGAGGCTTTATAAATATATCTCAAACTTGTTCCTTTGAGGGAAATTATTCCAACTTGATTTTTCTCAAGAACTTGCTCTCTAAGAAAATGATATTTAATTGGTATGTGCTTAGTTTTTGAATGCATGACATGATTCTTGAGATACTGATGGAACTAGTACTGTCACAGAGAATAGGTACATGTTGAGGATAAGTGACTTGAATGCCCTGCAATGTTTTAAACATCCATAAAATTTGAGTACAACAAGAGGCAACAACAACATACCTTGCTTCATCACTGGATAAGGCAATATAACTTTGTTTGTTAATGAAACAAGAAACTAAGAGAGGTCCCAAATAGAATTCTCCTCACTTAATACTTTTGTGGTCATCGAAATTACTTGCATAGTCTGCATCTTTTTAAGAATGAAGTGTAAAATCTTATCTTTGGGATACCATAGACCAAAATATTGAGTGCCTTGTAGATACTTGAAAATTCTCTTTATAGCATGGAGATGAGTTTCCTTTGCATTTGCTTGAAATCATCCAACAATCCCAACATCATGCATAATGTCTGGTCTTGCACCAGTAAGATAAAGCAAGATGCCAATCATATATCTATATTCGGGTTGATTAACTTAAGTAGAATCATCATTTTGGCTGAGATTGCATCTTGTTTCCATTGATGTGAATACAAGTTTATAGTCTTCCATTCCATACTTCTTCATAATTTGCTTGAGATAATTGGTTCGAGAAAGAAATCCGCCATCTTTAGTTTGAAGAACTTGAAGACCAACAAAATATGTGAGCTCACCAAGTAATGACATTTCAAATTCCTACTACATAGCTGAAGAAAATCCTTGGCTCATAGATTCAATGTTAATTCCAAATATGATGTCATTAACATAAACCACTACCACCAAAAGTTTGTCTTTGTCACATTTGGTGTATAAATTTTTGTTTCTAGATCCTTTCTTGAACCCTTATTGCTAAAGATACCTATTAACACAATGATACCACATGCGAGGAGCTTGTTTTAACCCATATAATTCCCTCGTAAGTTTGCAAACAAGATTTTTATCATTGCTAAGTATGAATCCTTCAGGTTGTTCAATATAAACTTCTTCTTATAGGTCCCGATTTAAAAATGTAGATTTAACATCCATTTGATATACTTTAAAGTTATGAAAGCTAGAAAATGCAAGAAACATTATTTTGGATTCAAGTCTAGATACAAGTGCAAAGGTCTCTTCAAAATCTATCCCTTCCTGTTGAACATAGCCTTTTCATACAAATCTTGCTTCGTTTCGAATTACTTCATTTTCATTTAGTTTGTTCTTGAACACCCACTTTGTCCCAATTACATTTTTATCATGAGGCCTTGGTACAAGTTCCCATGTATAGTTTATTCTATTTGGTCAAGTTATTCATGCATTTCCTTAACCCAACATTCATCTTTTCTTGCTTGATTCACATTTTGAGGTTGAATTGTGAATATTAAGGCTAAGTGACTAGATGTTCCAACCAAAGTTCTTCTAGTTTGTATTCCTGCTTCCTTATCACCTAAAATTTGAGATTCGGGATGATTTTTCTGAACATACCTTGATGGAGTCTTTTATGACATACTTGTACTTTCCTTTCCTTCTTCTGATGCTTCTGTTTCTTGTTCTCCTACAAATTCTTGGATTTGAGTAGGGAGAGGTTCTTCATCTTCTTGTGCTTCCCTTTTGATACCTGTGGATGCTTCATCAATCACAACATCTATTCTTTCAACAATCTTTTGGAGCCTTTTATTATAACATTTATATCATTTTCTTATGAAAGAGTATCTAAGGAGGATTTCTTCATCAGCTTTGGATTTAAAATTTCCAATCTTATCATCATTTTTCTTTATGAAACATTTGCTTCCAAGGATTCTAAAGTGTTTGATAGTTGCAAGCTTACCATACCAGAGTTCATATGGAGATTTATCACTATTTACTTGAACATGAGCTTTGTTAAGTATATCCATTGTTGTATGTACTCTTCTCCCTAGAAGGTGTGTGGTGTTCTTGATTCATCAAGCATGGCACATGCCATTTGTTGAATCGTTATGCTCATTCTTTCTATTACTCCATTTTTTTGAGGAGTTTTAGCTATGGAAAATTGCCTTTTGATGCCATGTTATTCACAAAAATTGAAAACTTCATCTGATATAAAATCTCCTCTTTTATCTAATCTAAGACATTTTATTTTTAGATCTAATTCATTTTCTACCAAAGTTTTGAATAGTTTAAACTTTTCAAATGCCTCATATTTATACTTTAGTAAACCAACCCAACACATTCTTGTAACTTCATCAATAAAAATTATGAAGTATTGTTCACCACGAAGAGACTTCTTTCTCATAGGTCCACATAAATTAGTGTGAACATGTTATGAAACCAGCTCAAGAAAAGATAGAAAAGAGAGATCAATGCCTTAGAATTCAGCCTCTTCGAGGGGGCAACCTCCTTTACATT